>OZ005655.1:255634643-255821888 GCA_963930645.1 Salticus scenicus
ACAAAACAGAAAATGTAATGATTTTAGAAATAGTTAATTTGATATGTATTATGTTTAAGTTAATATGCATTATTTTGAGAATTACAGATGTAGTTCATATTATTTATTGCATTAATCAATTTTAAAAGCTTTTATATTTTCTACTCCACTTTGATTCTAAACAATTTTAACGAAATATTGAATCTATTGATTCCATGAAACAGGGTTCCCACAGGTCAGGGAGAACAGGGAAAACCTGGAAAAGTCAGGGAATTTGAAATTACTGAAAAAAGTCAGGGAAATATCAGGGAAAATTGTAAATATTGCTCCAATACCTGAAAATGCTTTTTGAGCATTCAATTTATATCGCAACTCATTTTACTATGTTGTCTTTTATGTCGCCAGCTATGTTCTATTATATACTGTGAGCTACTTTTTATGTCGCGAACCAAATTTTGTAACTGGAATTTTCTAAAAATAGACCTGGAAAAGTCGGGGAATTTTATTTTAAAAATTGAGTGGGAACCCTGATGAAATAATGTAAATTTGATTTTTGCTCGAAACTTTGAATGAAATAAATTAAAGATTTTTCAATAAAAAAGTACCTATGAAATAAGGCTTAAGTGTTTATATTAAAATTGTGGGGAGTGAGAAAGAAATAAGTTAGAGACAAAATAAAAATTTTTAGTTTTTTTTTTTCCTATTGCAAAATTCTATGTATCAAATTTTCAAATAATATATTATAAATAATATGTACATGGAATATTTCATTATGTATTAATTTATAAAATAACTGTAGGAATATCAGTATCTTACATCTTAACCAACTCTAAGCACACCTGTACAATGTGATGTCAGATGTGATGTAGTATGTATGATGTAACCTTGTAACCAAGACGAGAGCGCTCATCGCTCCTCTATGTATCGCTTATTAAAAAGATGTTGTTTAAGTGTGTGGCGAAATGCCGAAGTACTAGATTATATGTAACTACTATTCTTTTCTTCTTTATTAAATGCTGTGAATGTTAAAAAGGACTTTTTACTCTGCGGTTCCAACCAATAACAAAGCACTTCAAACATAACCCATTCAGAAAGTGTTTTTAAGTAATCTTTTGTTTTAACTTATATGTAAATCTATCTCAGAATAAATGGAAGCAAAATACCTATATGTATATATTTAAATTTTTATTTTATATTTTCACTATCGGATAGTTATACTAACATTCAAAAATGTTCTTAAACGTGTTAAAAATGAAACTAAGAAAGACAAATGTAGCTCAATTTATGAAATGGTAAAAAATAGTAAATTAAAGTAGAAATAAATCTAGATTACTAAATCTAGCATTTTACCCGAATATGAAACTCTATTTTTCTTAGTGATAGTTTCTTCTGCATGAAACTAGTTTTAAAAATCTTTGTTCTTATGAACTTTGCAGATTAAATTTCAAATTTTCTCATTGTAACAATAATTTTATAGGTTTATAATTTCTCCAAACAGTTCCAAAAGAATGTTCCTCCACGATTTCAAAAACAAGCTGAATATATTCGCCAGCAGCAAACCCAGCAGTCTGTTGTAGTTGCTACTCCTCAAGGTAGTCAAGTGCACTTCATGCGATCTCAAAGTGTTGGCCAAACTGCTGGTCCGACTTCATCTCAGCATCCTGTGTCTTCAATTAGTCCGAATGCCCAACCTCCATTACAGATGGGTGTAAATTATGATTCAGGGTGGGGATCTCACCCTTCAACATATGTAAATCAGATGCCAAGTAAGTTTTTTTAATGTATATCTTATACTATTAAGTGAGCAATATTTGTATATATATATGTATATTTCACTGTTCTCGAAAACAGTAGCTCGGACAGTCATGTGATTTAACACAAAGGTGCCCTCTGTAGGGTCATTGTGCACACCAAAGTCAGATTTTCAAATTTTTTATTAGTTTTCTTTTAATTAATAAAAATATGAAAATAAAATTTCCCATTTCTATAATGGCGCCGAATGGAGAATTTTAAAAGAGATTTGATTGGTTTATTTGATTTTCATTGTTTTTGAGGGTATTTTTACAATGAACTACAGCTACGTTATGAGGAATTACAAGAGATTTGAATGTTTTATTTGATTTTCATTGATTTGAGTGTATTTTACGTTGAACTAGAGCCACGTTTAGATTTTATTTAAAAATATTTGAATTTTTAATATTATGCGACTTTTACAGAGAACAGATTACGATTGATGCCACAGGCGCCCAAGAGCATGTTTTTTGGTAAAAATTTTCATGGGTCTCTGGCCAGCTAGCTGGTGAAGCCAACTAGTATATATTAAATAAAGCACTAATAATTCTTTCATTCTTTTTTTTTTTTTTTTTTTTAACTATTGAAATGACTGCTTTACTTAAAATACGATGTTTCTTTTTTTAATTTGTAAAAGCTGTGTATGATGCAGGATCAGGTAGATGCCAAGAAAATTGGGTCTTGTAATAATGAAGATTTAGTAGAATGTATTGTTAGTGTTTTTTTTGTTTTTTTTGTAGCGTAAAAGTTGAAAAACCAAATTTAAGTTGCCAAATGTTAAAGCACTACCAAAAGATGTATAATCTGATTCAGGATTCTTATTTCTCAGGGAAAATCGAAAATATTCGGTAAATTAGAATTTTGGTTCCAAGCCTCAGGTAAATCCTGTGAGAAATAAAATTTTTGAAAATTCTGTTGTAAAATCTGGAAAAATGAAAATTTTGCTTTCTCACTCCTGTATTTTTCATGTTTATCTCTTTAAATGATAAGTATTGTAACAGTTTGTATTTGTAATTTGTATGAAAAATACGTAAAATGCACCATAAAATTTCTAAAACTTTTGTAAAAAATATAGAAAAAAAAAAAAAGTATGAATAATTAGCTCTTTGTCTTATTTGAGAGGAATCAAAGGATATAAAGTTAATATCAGACTTATCTGTTATGCTCGTGAATAGCACATACTGCCCTTATTAAGGGCTGCAGTAGCCTGATCAATAGAGTGCAACTTGTAAATGAAAGATTGCTGGTTCTATACTCATTCGCCCAAAGACCATTGTATGCACTAATGGTGGCTGGTGCGCTAAAATTTGTCATAACCACTATATCCTTCATGTTCCCAACCAAATTATATATTGGGTGGGAGGGTCACTTAAGCTGGAGGAGTTATCCCCCCTTAAAGAAAAAAAAAAATTATGATGGCATTTCTAAAAAGCACCTTTATAGGAGTGAACATAGATTGTAGCCAATTGTCCATAGTATTATAGCACCAGTGTGCATTAAAAACCATTCACTCACAGCTGTTGTGGTGTGTTAATATTTTTGGAAAACTCAAATTTTTTTAAACATTTGAGTTTAAACCCTGTAATTTATATGAAAATTTCTGTAAAAGTTTTATTTAAAAAAAATTAGTTTGTTTTAAAATTACTAAAGCTCTGAGAAGGTTTTGAGGTAATGAGCTCAGATTTGAAGAAAAGATCATAATAGTGCATAAAACTACTTATAGTACTAAGTGCCATGTTTCCATATGCACTTATTTCCTTAAAAACAAAAGTAAGTTTAAAGTATGTCATTTTTATGTTCACTTCAAAATTAAATGTATTCTTTATATAAGTGTTTTTTTACATTCTAGAAAGTTAAAACAGCAACTCTCCTTACAAAAACGAAAAAGAAAAAATGCTGCTTTATGTAGAAATAAATATTATTATTATTTCATATATATTATATTTAAAATATTCCTCTCACCTTTTTTTTTTTTTTAAGCTGCATATGTTATCTCCCCGTTTATTTTTAAATTTTGTAAAGGTACATTGACGTAGAAAATATTTCTCAAGTGTTTTATTAACTTCACTGACAGAAATGTAAGAAATTCTGTTTGTAATTGGAAAATTCTTTTACAGATATTTCCTCCAATGTTTCTAAAGGATTATCTCGTCAGCGATCTAATAGCCAAGGGTCAGGTACCGACAGCTATGAAGGAAGCGATGGATGTCCTCCTGAGAATGCCTCTTATGATCGAGAAAATTATTGGGGAAGAGAACGCAGGCAAAATATATCTGGTATGATTTGCTAAATTTCTTATGTAATTGACCTCTCTGTGTACATGCACCTTTATGAAATAATTGTATTTACAAAAGGATACAGTGAATAAGTGAGAACTACAGACATTTATGGTAGTGTTATAAATATTTGTCAGGTTACAGCAGTTTCACCTGCTGTTATCATTGATAATACATTTGCTTAAACTAGAAAAAATATATGGTGTGAATAAACATTTTAAATTAGGATTAAAGAATATTAAATTAACCTGACACATAAAACAAACTGGAAGTGTCACATGCAGAGCTAAATAATAAGTCGGAAACAAAATCTAAGTAATTTATGTATTAATTAAAAAAAAAAAAAAAAAAAATAGAAAAAGAAAATCATGAGTGACTCCACTCGACTCTCTGAACATTAAGTAATTAATGATTGTACTAATAAAGCAATCCAAGTTGTTAAATAAACAAAAGTAAAAAATATCGTAAGGTGTTTCAATACTTTTCTCCATTGTTTAATTTTACTCTATTCACTTCGAATGATTTGAGCCCACAGATCATAATGATAGAAAGTTATTCATTGTGTCCCTGTAAAAATCTAAAATTCATGCAACAGTGACTTATAACATGTGTATAGATTTTCAGCTCAATCGAATAAGGCATTACGTTATACACTTTGAAAAAATTCGGCCCATACGCTATAATGATAAAGATAGAGGTGCCCAAATATTACGATTTGTCCGTAATTATTATGGATTTACGGCAATAATTACAGCATTACGGAGAACATATAAAAATTACAGATTATAGGTTTTTTAAAAAGTCGCGGATATCGTTTGTTAAACAAACAAAAAAAAAAACCTCCACAAACGATCGACGATCAAATGCACAACGGAAGCATTCTAATTCATAATCTTTCTCCATCCACAACATAAATGTCAATATTCATTTTAAACTTGCTTTATTAGATTCTAGAACCTATAAAGAAGAAGAATTGTTTCATTTTTCATTTATCTAATTATTTATATTTTGACTGCCCCTCCTGCTTCCCAGCTAGTGATCAGAGATTACTTCTAGAACCAAAAAAGTGATAGAAGTATTCAATATTTCTCACATATGTAATTATTTGTAGGTTGTATTACTAAACTTTATGAATATGTTTGTTTTTCTTTAATAAATTTAAAATGCAAACTATACTACGAAACAAAAGATATGTTAAGTTTTTATGAAAGATACATAAAGAAAAAATGTAATAAAGTTTTATTAAAAAAAAAAAAAAAAACGCAATGTTTTGGTATTTAATGGCATAAAAACAGTTGTCTATGAAAAAGTGACTATTGAATAATAAATAAAATAAGTTTTTGTAACCCCCCCCTCCCCAAAAAAAAAAAAAAAAAAGAGAGAGAGAGAGATCGAAATGTTTTTTCCCCTCCAAAGCAAGTTTAAAAAAAAAAAAACCATTTTGTAAGAAGGCAAAGAAATATATATTTATTTACTTTTGTTTTAGAAATTCTTCTGATTTTTTACTTAATATATTATACATTTGTTTACAAAAACAGTGCAATTCATTATTATATGTGGGTTTGTGCATAAAAATTATTCCACGACATGGTTCACGTCTTCACGTTGCATAAGTATATAACTCTGATTACTGATAGCTCTTATTGAAACTTGGCACCTCTATAAAGAATATTTCTTTGTGTCCCTTTAAAAAAATGCTAAGGGTTAGATTCATTAAAATCTATACAGTTTGTGTGATTATGAGTGTGATTTATAATATGCGTATAAAATTTTCAGCTATATTGAATTTGAATAAGGCATTTAGATGCTATCCCACTTAAAAAAAATTTGGGCCAATAGTCCATAATGATGAAGAATTTTCTTTTTGTGTTCCTGTAACAAAACAGTCCTAGATTCACCAAAATCAATAGGATTTGGGCTATGGTGGTCTTATGCCATAGATACCACCTTACAGCTGATTTGACAGCTTTCGTCATTTTGACGCTATCATATTCACTCACATGCATATACACATCATCGTAAAAATTAACTCAAAGGTTTTCAAAACGTATAGAAACGCCAAAATCTCAAGTCTCATTTTTGACATGATTACAATATTTCTTTACATATGTATATGAAAGTAAATATGAATCATCAGAAGAAGGGAAAAGTCAAATATACTCATTGCTAAATGCAATATTTTATCTTAAAGATGCGTATGGTTAGAAGATTAATTAATATATATATATATATTGTGAGTTAAGCAGGTGTTAGGTAAAATTTGATGTTCATCAGTTGTCCCTTCACAAAATTCAAATTTATAAAGACTAAAGAGTGAGTAGCATCTCTTGATAAAGATTTTCAATGTGTGTTTCTTTTCTTTTTTTTTTTTGGGGGGGGGGGGGACATATTATAAGCTGACTGGCAAGTAGTAAGATTGCAGTTGCCAATAAAGTAGCATTTAGAGTAGATTTTAGATATTTGTCCTGTAAAGGAGGTGGGGGTAAAACAGATTTAAGTTAAGTTTTAAAAAGAATTTTTATGAATGCAATTGATGGGGTTAAAAGAAGATTGCATAAATATTGTATTGCATATTTTTATGAAGTATAATAAATATCAGGGATGATTATGCATAGAATTTTTTCAGGATTTCAGGAATTTTCACTTATGTATTTCCTGTTTTCAGGATTTTTTAAGATTATTTTACAGTGACTGTTGTTGTACAATGAAAATTTAGGTACATTGTTTGTAATTTACTGGTAATTTTTTAGAATGTATTTTAATGGTTACAATCATTAAGAAATGTTGATTGCACTTGAGTGGAGATTCATATAGTTTCAGCTTTTCTATTTCTTTAGTAGTCTCATCCCTGTATGGAAGAGATTGTTGTATTAAATATAGTGTTTATTTTATTTTTTTATTATTGAAACTAAACAGAGAAAAGCATTCTTTAATTAGCTAAATTATCACTAAGTGCATAATTTAAAATTATTGTATATCAGCATAGTTTCCGCTATTTAACTATTTATTAGCCATGTTTTCTTCCAACCCCCCCCCCCCCTTTTTTTTTTTCTGAAATGTTATATTGCATTTATTGGTTATGGAAAAGTAAATTAAAGAAAGATGTAATTTACAAATCTTTTTCTTTTCTTTTCTTTTTTTTTTTTTTTAAGTTTTAATGCTCAGTTTGTCAAAGCAGGGTTGGTTTTTTGACGTCAAAAACTGGTTTTTGACGTGACAAGTGTCAAAAAGTGGTTTAAACTGTCAAAAACTGGTTTAAACCGTCAAAAACTGTCGAAAACCATATGTCATGTGAAAATTGTAACGAAAAATAATTGTATTCATATTTTTAAGTTGCAATGTACCAATACGTTAACATTGGTTATATATATTTTCCAAAAAAGATAAATGTTTATGCAGGGTTGAAACATTTTAATTTATTCCAGAGCATTTTTAGCCCCGCCTTTATTTCGCGCCATTTTTTTTCATAGAAATTTTTCTCCAATATATAATTACAATAAAATAAGAAAAAAAGTGGTGCGAAGTAAAGGTGGGTCTAAATATGCTTCAGAATAAATTAAAATGTTGGCAAACCCTGGTTTATGTAGGAAACATATTTATGCATTGTATTGAGAGTAGGGTGAATGTTTATAATTTTTTTTTTTTTTTTTTTTTTTGTAAATTTTAATAGAGCTCCGAAAAATTGCATTTGTGTATGGTAAATTATAGTAATACAATTAAGCATATAAAAAATTCTTTAAAACTGACTAAATTCCCCCCCCCCCCCCCCAAAAAAAAAAAAAAAAAAAAAAAAAAAAAAAAATTAAATGCTTTCTGTTATCTCCCCCCCCCCAACCTTCTCACTTTGACATCATGCTTTAAAAATATAAACTAAACATATATGTTATTACTTAGTCTGGGAATTCTATGATAGGTTAATTTTTAAAATTATGCTGAATGCTGAAATTTCAATGAAAATTTTTAGCATTTAAATATATATATATATATATATATATATTAAATTAAATCATATCAATGAATCCACAAAATAATATCCAGATATTTTAGAATATATTGTTAAACTTATAATAATGTGAAATCAATATATAAAACTAAAAATTAATTAGGATGCGAGCAATTTTAAAAAGTGAAGGCTATTTACTTATTTTTTACATACAGTTTGAGAAATTTTAATGTATTATTTAATATTGGGTTTCAATGTATTTAATATTACATTCCAATGCATATAAATGCAAATTTTCATACATTTAAGACATTAATTCACAAAAGAGAGATATGCTTTCCATTAACCTCATCATTAAAAATTTAGTTCATCTAATCATGCAATACCTCAAAAAATTTTAATCATAATCATAAAACATGCTATTGATTATAACCCAAAATCAGGGTTCCCACGGTCCTTGAAAGTCCTTAAGAAGTACTTGAATTTCATTTTCTTTTTCAAGGGCCCTTGAAAGTGCTTGAATTTTGTGCAAAGTCCTTGAAAATCCTTGAATTTTCCACTCCAATAGACTGGCTTAGCGCGAATTCTGTCAAGGCTAAACTATCTCCATCTCCACATGTGCACGTCATTGTCTAATATAATGATTTTGTCATAAAATTCTTATTTCATTGTCTTGCTTTTGCATATAGTTTCAGCTTATTTGGGTTTTTTTTTTGCCAGTCTCATACCTGTTTGATAGACTGGTCATTAATTTTGAGCAGAAAGTGACTAGACCAGGACTCAAACCTAAAAACTTTGGAATGATCATAATCATTCCAAATCTTGAGCTAATCGTTTCTTGACTCTTGTAAAAGTTAATTTGGTCAATCCATCAAAAATGTGTTGGGAAAACAGGTAGTTATTCTAATTATAAAAAAAAATATTACTAATGAAAGTAGTTTCTGAAGTTTTGTGTATATGCCTAGCGATCTGCGATTTTCCCCTAGTCCTTGAAAAATTTCAAATAGGCCTTGAAAAGTACTTGAAAAGTCCTTGAATTTTTTTCTTTTTTAAGAGTGGGAACCCTGAAAATGAAAAAACATGATGCAATATTGCACAGTAATTTTATTCATTGGGATAAAATACTTACGGCGCCTTTTAATTATCAGTCAGTATATATTTAGAAGAGTATACTTTTTAAAAATAAGACTTTGTAAAATTTTTTATAACTTAAAGTGCAATAAGTAGTTCACCTTAGAACAGACAAATTTCTATTTTCAAATTTTTGTATTTTGTAAAGGTAATAAATATATATATATATATTTTTTACTTACACAGAAATCATTGGCATTCATAAAAAACAGACAGATAATACTCTTCTAAAAATTATTTTTATCATGGGAAACTTATAAACTAAACACTTTTTTTTAAGACTACATTATTTTATTTCTCTAAATATGACTACTTCATTGTTAAAATATGCCAAGAAATGTAAAATTTGAGGTTTTTGACAAAGGGTTTTTGACGTGACAGTTTAAACTGTGGTTTAAACCGTCAAAAACTGTCATGCGTCAAAAACCTGCCAACCCTGTGTCAAAGGCTGATTTATTTTGATTTCTTCATGAGTAAAATTAAGTTTCATTTCCAGGATTTGACAATTGGCATTCTCCAGGATCCAGTGATGCTTATTATGATCAAAAGCTGGAATCTAGCAAATTATATGATGAAAGACATGATTTCAAAAGGTCTCAATCCCAAGAGAAAGAGGAAAAAGCTTTTGATTTTGAACCTCATCCCCACGAAATAGACCGCAGGTATTTGCTTCTCGCTATTCATATATATATTGTACTAATTATTTACATTAATTTTAAGTATATAGTTATTTTTTAAAAATATTTTATACATTCTATAACTAAAGTGATTTTCGAAAAAAGGTGAAAAAAAAAATATTAGCAGTACATGATTTCCCTGTACACTCATTAAATTATGCATATTGTTATAAAAATCTTGAAATTTTTTGTCTGAGAAAGTAGTTTGTAAACGAATGTTCAGGTTCGAATCAATGAATGTGCTTTAAACTTTAAATAATGAATATTCTTGAAACAACCGAATAAAACTATTATTTTCATGACCGAAGTCACAAAAAGGCATTTATATATACAACCCAGAGCACGAATATCACTTGTTTATTTTAAGAACTGGTAATCAGCAGCTTGTCACACAGTCACTCAATGACAAATGCACAGCATAGACCTCAGTGGGCAGGATTACTATACCTGGAAGTCCAAGGAAAACTAAAAATTTCACTTTACTGCAAAAACAGGGAAAACTCAGTGAATTTAGAAATTTTTGGGAAAAACATGAAAAAAAATAAGTTCTTTATAAAATAATTTTTTATTTGCAGATTTTTTTTTTTTTTTTTTTTTTTTTTTTTTTTTCAGTGCAAAAGGAAAAAAGAAAAATGGTTTTTCCCAGTTTTCTCATCGTAAATAAAATTTATTTGCCATAAATGTTTAATTCTAATGCTGTATGATTGCATGTTATTTATTTACAAGAAACAGCACAAATTTAAGGAATATTTTTTCCTATGGTATAGTCCCTCTGATGGAATGCATTTGAATGCAGATAAATTGCCTTTTTGGTGAAGGTTAGTGGTGATGAAACAGTAGATTATAATTAAAAAATCTACTCGGATTTTATTTTTTTTTATTACTTCCATTTCCACTTGACATATGATTTCCAGAATTTGGCAAGTCAAGCAGTTATTCTTGGCCAAATTTGGTCGCCAAACTCTTCAAGTTTTTCACTAAAGCCAACCTCCATTGTTGTGCAGCCAGTAGGCTGCTGTTATGTATTTTTCGGGCTTTTAACATGTATTTTCACGGCAAAAAAGAAAAGAAAGCTTATTCCTTTGTAAAAATACTATTACATAGGTTCTGTTACTTTGTTCTGCTGAAATCAGTAAAATAGGAGGTCATGTAGCATCTAAAGAATGGTGCACAATAAGTATCGATATTTTCCTTTGAAGCCCCAGTCATGCTATCATACTTGATGGTTAGCTGAACTTTATTTGAGATATTTAGTATAGAATTTTTATAACTACTACAGTTTATGAGAAAAATCTGAATTTCTCTAAGTGTATTTATTATATATATATATATATATTTTTTTTTTTTTTTTTTTTTTTTAACACTGTGGTATTTATAGATTGAGTTAACAGTTCTTTTAAATTAAATTCAAGTACAGAAATATATTATTTATTATTATTTTATTTTTTTTTTCTCGGTTGCAATTTTTATTTAATCTGGATTGACACTAGTGAAATAAGAATTGTAATTGTTAAATATTTATCCATAAGGTCAGTTTTTCTAAATATAATGAAGATGTCCAATGCTTATTTAAAGTGTATTCATATGTACACATTAATTTCTGTATGTGTTCTGTGTGTTTTGGTTATTTTTCTACTAAAATTGTAATATATATATACCGTATATTTCCGTGTATAAGCCGAGAATTTTTGGAAATTTTTCGGAAGCTGAATTACGGGGGTCAACTTGTATACGGATCCACATTTCTAGCAAAAAACGTACATAAGAAACAATGATTTAATATATATATTTTTTAAGTTTATAAACTATATATAAAGTAAAATAGTGATATTAAACCTTATTTTTAAATAATTACCACGAATATAAAACTCTTAAATTAGCAATTTTAAATTTATTTCACGAAACGCTCAATGTAGTCACATGTGTTTATATTTCTTTTTGACCTGCTGGTAACTGAAGTCATCGGCAGAGTGCATGAACGGAGTAAATTCTATATCTCATTCAGAAATTAGTATAAGAGGAACTTGAAAAAAGCAGGACTCCCGATCATATTTTTAATTTATACAATTACATTTAAATCATCTGTTTAAAATGTTTCTAGGCTTACACTAGCAAAAGTGGCAAATCTTTCTTAGTTTTTTTTTTTTTTTTTGCCTTGAAGCACTGATAAAAATACTTAAAAGTAGAAATATACAAAATAGTTTAGATACGTCATTAAAAAAAACTCGATGCAATCGGTCTTAAACGGCTTATTTTTTATAAACATCCAGAGGTTCCATTGCATCATCGATGTTAGGGTTAGCGCCCCCCTCCCGGGATTACAGTAACCATAGTTTTCAGCTGCTGGGACTTCCGTGTGCGGTGCGAGTGCGTCTGTGTTTGCCTCCCATCTGATAGGGTTACCAGAGTTAAAACTATTGCCATTGCAAAACACACTGCGATCGTTTTACATTATAGCTAAGCAAGGTAAGGAATTCTATTGGATAAGCATGCATTTCGCGCTATTTCATTGGACAGATTATCCTGAAAGTTGTATAGATTGGCAATATTTTCGCCGTTTTGGCGATATACTCGAACTTTAAAAGAGTACTTTTTTTCAATTCGGCTTTATACACAGGTTTGCAATTTTGGGCAAATTTCTGCAGGGAAAAATGTACTCTCGGCTTATATACGGATCGGCTTATATTCGGAAATATACGGTATATCTAATAATGATGATCTATTAAGCATAGTAGAAGCCAAGCAACAGATACAAGATCACTGAAACACCAATTATATTTATTTATTTTTTAGAGAAAAAGATTTTGAAGAACCTGACTACAGATATAAAAGTAGAGATACTTTTAAAGACACTCTAAAAAGTGATTCTAGAGACAAAGATAAAGGATCTAAGTCTAGCTCTTGGGCTCGTGAATATGATGATAGATTATCAGTGAGTAGTAATTTTTTTTTTTCGTTAAAAATGCATTAGAATGAAAATGTTTGTTAGATAGATTTGTTAGTCTTTTAAGAATTATGTTCTCTTTTTGTGGATAGTACGTCCCATAAAATAGCCCTTGTTGGATTCTAACTTCCTGAATATCTAGATAGATATTGTAAAAGACTATTTTTCCTTATTTATGGGGATTTTCAAGTGCAAATGCAGAATTACTTGAAAATGAGAAGGGGGCTGAGCATTATCCCTAAATAAAATGAAGATTTGCCAGTAAATGTTCAAGCTCCCCCCCCCCCCCCCCAAGCTCCAATAAATGCGGAAATAAAAAAATAGTTTATTGTTGATCTCCTTGAGTAACTTTTTTGAAAATAACATTTCTGAATTCAAATGAGTCTATGACATGAAAGACAATCACAGAGAAGATAGAAAATTCATAAATATTTTAGTGTGTTATATTATGCTTTTTTTTTTTTCTTTAATTGAAAAATTTAATCTGTGCAGGATCCTTTTGAGGACACACATGAATCCAGCCGAGATAAGCATATTTCTAAAGACAGACCAGAAAGATATGAAAGGGAAAGATGGGAAAAGGAAAGACCTCCTCGTCCTGACAGCAGAGATTCAAGGGCAAGTAAAGATTCTATAAAAGAAGAAAGGTAACTTTTTTTTTTTTTTTTTTTTAAATAAATAAGGCACATCATATGCACAAGCAAACTAATTCTCTTGGTTTTAATAAACAAGTTAATAGCAAGATGCTGATCAAAGAAATTCTGGTTTTCAAAGAATTGTTATATCTGTGCTTTTGAATGTTACTGCTTTCATGTTGTACTCATGCTTTTCTTTCTTTTTTCCTTTTTTTTCTTTTTTTTTTTTGTGGGGGGGGGGGGGGAGTTGATGTATACTTATTTTGACCTGAAAGAACAATTTTTGTATGTTTTATAGTGTTTGTGTGCAAACTATGTTTTTTTATCATTAAATATTAACTTTTTTGTTCTTTTTTCCCCCTTGTATGCAACTCTGTATGACTGACAGTTTTAATTTGAGTACATGGGAATCTATTGTATGTAATGTTATTATTTATGGGCATCCACTTGGTTTTTAATTTAATTTTTTTTTTTTTTAATCTAGGCTGAATATGGAAAGACATGAAACCCAAAGTACACAAACCGATCGCGAGAGGAAATCTACCTCTAATCGTGAAGATAAAAAAGAGAAGAGTGCTACTTTAGACTGGGGTGACTCTCCATACCCAGTTGAACCTAAAAGTAAGATGTTTAGCTTTTTCATTGGTTCTTTTGCATATTTATATTTTCATTTTTAGAACTACAGTTTTATCTTTTTTTCTTAGTTTATCTTTTGATATGGTTCTATTAACCCGTTAGTAGTCGCTAGATGGTCGATTTGCCGCCCATCCTTCAGTGTTTCCAGATTTTTTTATTCAATAGTCACCAAAAAATTTTTAAAGTGACATTTGATATACATAACACGCGAATAAAAATCGAAGAAACGTCGATCACATCACTTCTTAAAATTATTGGTGACAGTTAAATAAAAAGTGCTTAATCTATAATATGTGGCGCTGTCTATAGCGACTACTAACGGGTTAAAATAACTTTCTAATGAGCAAAACAAGTCAATGATACCTAAACACTGTATAATCAGAATATTTGCAGTAATAACCTTTTTTTTTAATTATAAATTACTTGTAACTGTAGTTCAGCTAAAGTAATCTGCATTAATAATAGATTCTTACATAAACTCTATCATAAGTCATAAAAATGTCATTAATTGTGACTTTGCCATACCCCTCTATCTGGTTGTTGGAAATTATATAATGCACATTTTCTTGATCAATCACTAACAATTTCAATAGCTTAATGTCACTTTACTCTACTTTAGTGGCTAACATTTCCAAAATCAAACAGTTCTACTTTTTAGTAGTATCCCTTGTTGAACGATATGTCCAAAAATATAATCAGCACCAACTTCAAGTCAGGGTCAAATTAAATATTGAATTTGATTAAATTCTGTTAGTTTATGAGTTCCACAAAATTTTGGTCTTGCACACACAATTAGAGACATTTTCTAAAAGTGCTTAAAATATGTTTAGGACATCTCAAAATGTGTAAATCTTTCAAAAAACTAGAGGATGGAAAATTTAATATCTAAATATTTTTTTAAGATAGTAATCATTTGAGCATTTGTAACTTGTCAGCACTAAATTTTGAAAACATCTCTAATTAGATATGATATTGCTTATTATTTTATGTTTATATTAAAATTATTTATGCAATATTTATCACTGTTTGATTATATGTATTTGGTTTAATTCATGGTAAAGAAACCAAAAACATAGAAGCTACTTAAATGGGTTAATAAAATCGAATGACCTGACCAGCTATCTTGATGAATAATTTATTTAAACTTTAGTACTTATTTTTATAACATGTAGTAATTATTTTTTCCCCTTATATAGGACGAGAATGGCATCATCACCCACCACCTATAACACCTAAACAATTTGAAAGTATTGGTCCACCAAAGAAAAATATGACTCCTTTAAGAAGATCTAATGCTTCAAATAGTTCACAGAACATTCCTGAAAAGAAATGTGAAAATAAAGATGATACTGTTCCTAAAAAAACAGATATTGATTCAAATGTTAAAAAAGAAAAAGAAGCCAAGGAAGAGAAAAATGAGAAAATTAAAAGTGAAACAACTAAAGAAAGTGAAAAACATCTTGATAATAAGTTTGAGCAACCTCATTTTGAGAAAAGCAAATCTTTTAATAAAGACAAGAAAAGTGACAGTGATAATTTAGTTGATTTACCTAAGAAAGATATTTCAGAGGAGAAAGAAAAGCATAAGTGGTCAGATAAACTTGATAAAGATAAACATGAACAGTCTCGAAATGAACAAAACAGAGATAGAAGACGTGATGGCAGAGAAAGAGGTGGTTTAAATTCTCGTTCAAAGGGAAGCAATACACAGATTACTGGTAATCAATCTGTAAACACAAATGTCGGCAATAGGTATGAGTCACAAAGGGGTCGAGGAGGTAGTAATACTAGAAGTGGATCTTATGGAGGTGGCAATGCTTCTTCTAGTAATGTAAATACTGGTGGTTCCAGTAGTTATAGAGGTAAAAAAGAATATAGAAGGTCTAAAATTGAACGTGGACCTAGATTTGAAAGACTAAAGGAAAAAGATAAGATTAAGGATAAAAAAGAAAAGCATAGTGATGATACATCATGTTCAGAAGTTGATGATGGCAAATCGGGACACTTAAGACAAAAAGATGAGGATAGTGAAGTATCAGTAGATGAAGCCAGTGCCTCCACTACAGAAAGTGCTCAGGCTGAAAAATATCAAGGTTCTGATAATATACAGGAAGATGACAAAGGTTTTATGATTGAACAGTCAAATTCCTTAAAAGACAGTAGTGCGAAAAATGAAAAATATAAAAAAGACAAAAAGGACAATAAAGTTGAATTAAAAACTTATGATAATGAAAAAGTGAAAGAAGAAAAGGGTGGTTTTGCCCCGAGAGGTGAACCATCTCGTAGAGGTCGAGGTGGTGGTACATTGTCTTTTAGAAATTCAAGAGGGGGTTCAAGACATGGTCCTAGTAGTTATGGTCCACCTCCATCCAGAGCTGGCTTTGGTGGAAGTAAACAAGAAAAGTCTGAAGAACAAAAAATTGTTGAAGAAAATAGCCCTGAAACTAATCAGGGTGAATATAAATCAAATGTTCCTGTTATAGAAAATGCAAATGTGTTTCCTAAAGAAAGTAACAAGTCTCGTTCACTTGAAAGGCCTCAACAGAGGCGATCTGGGAGATTTGCTGATACTCTACCTCCTCGATTTCAAAAAAGGCAGGAACGACAATTTGAAAAATTTGATCATAACTATCGAGGAAGAGGCCGTGGGGGTAGAAGTGGAGGTTACCAAGGTAGTGGCAACCAATTAATAAATAAAATGGGACAAGGTGGTAAAGAAAATTTATCTGATGTTGCAAATGAAGAGTGGGAGACTGCTTCTGAAAGTAGTGATGTTGCTGAAAGAAGGGACAGGCGTGATGAGAAAGAGGACTCTCGTAAAAAAGATTTTCGGGAGAAAGGTGCATCCTCAAGAAAAAGTTTCTCAAGTCAACGTCCTGTGAATGAAAGTTCACAAGGACGCAGGGGAAATGAATCTCGGCGAGGTGGTGGACAAAATAATGGTGATAAAAATCGCCAAAAGGACAACTTTCCTAGAGATACTCGCCCACGAGATTCTGGCCGTACTAGGCAGGGAAACTATAATCCTGATCGCCGTGTAGTCAATAGCAATGGAAGCTCGCGGCCTTCAAGTAGTGCTGGTCATCCTAGTGGCATAAGTGGACGCAATAGTGGTAGAAATAATCCTTCATCTAAAACAGGTGCCTTTCAGCCAAAAAACGAAGGGACTGCAGTGTACAGGGTAGATGAAATCAAACTTCAAGATCCAGATGGTGTGCAAGCAGCCTTAACTGATCTCACTAACAGGTATGTTTCATTATGTTTGCATTGTAATTATGACATAAAATTTACCAGTTTATATTTTTAAAATATTTTGAATTGTATATAACCAGGGTTTAATAAATCCCAATCCTGAGAGTGACTAAAAATATTTTATTGTTGTGAAAATATTTCTTACTAATGTAGTGCATTTTGCTTAGCCACTTGAAAATTTGAGTTCTAATGTGTGAAAATATTTTTTTTTGCACATTTAATGTATAATTAAACTTGGCTGTTTATACTTATAACATCTTAAATTCTTAAATAGGGATGAAACGGATAGTGATTTTGCCGGATATCGGATATCCGGAGCTCTTCTGCCTGGCGGATATGGATATCCGGACCGGATATCCGTCGGATATCCGGCATTAGTTTTGTTTTTTGTTGTGTTGTATATTTCTTTTCTTTTCTTTTTCTTTATTTTAAAACAATAAAATATAAACATATTTCATATACTATTCTTTTAAAAACATTTTAAATATAATTTATTTAATATTCTATTTATTTGTGCAATATTGCCATGAAGAATAAAATTTTAAGCCTAACATACTCATTCCTACTCTTTGCAATTTTTGGTGAAAAGCACTATCACAAAAAGATAGGTTTTGTTCAGAATTATAAAACTAAAACTTATTATTTACATATTTTTTACAATACTATTATTAAAAAATGAAATAAAATATTTTACTAATATAATCACAGTTGAAGGGTTATTTTCACATGAAAACTAATATGTTGTGGCCATCACAAAACTTTCTTTTACATAATTCTATATAACAGCACCACTTACGGTTTAAATCGTATAAAAGTTTAACCATATCTTCTCACAATAAATATTTTACAAAAGGAGTTTATGCAATTTTAATCAACAGATGCTGAGATATATGCTTGTGAAAAATCATAATAGAAGCTCCACCTGTCGGCTGATATACACATAAATAAGGTCAACATTTGCTTTCATAATGGTTGTCTTATATATCAAGTTTCATGCACATATGTCATAGAAGTTGGGATTAACTTAGCCTATTCATTGGGTAAATTGTAGTGCAGTATTGCCACCTGTTGGCCGATATACACCTAAAATAAATCGCAATAGTGTTTCACAATGGCTGGTTTTCTCACATACCAAGTTCTATGCAATTATACACAATAGAATAAGAGATATAGCCTTCCTCTTTTGGGGGGAAATTTCTGTATTGCAGAGCCACCTACTGGCCAACATGCACCCAAACGGAACCAGCATAATTTCTCATAATGCCTTTCCAACATGAAGTTTTGTGTAGTTACATGAAATAGAACCTAAAATATAACCTTCCCTAAATTGCAGAAAGCACTGTATAACAGCACCACCTGTAGAGCAATTGGCACCAAAATTTGATAGGCACTATAATATATGCCAAGTTACATGTATATATATATTTATATGAAATTCTGTGCAGTAGTTTCTGAGATATAGCCTTCCTCTAAGTTGCAGAAATCGCAGTATGGCAGCACCACCTGTTGAGCCATTTGCACCAAAAGTTGGTAGGCACTGATTTATGTCATGGTGCAACTACACATAAATTTATTTGTAATTGTAGCACGCAGTAGTTCCGGATGTATAGTTGAACAGAATTTTTGTCACACACACACAGACATTTTTTTTTAATTGGTCAAACCAGGTTCTGGACTTCTTAAAATGTGTAAATCCTTAAAAAACCAGAAGTTGAAAATTTTTATGAATCCAATACTTTCTTTTGAGACATTTATAAGAAAACATAAAAGAAAGAAGAAAAAAATAAAATAAAAGCTTCAAACTAGTATGTTATGGCCATCACAAAACTTTCTTCTATATCTCTCTATATAACAACGCTACATGCTATTTAACATGCAGAAGAAACATAATCATAGCTGCTTACAATAAAGATTTTAGATATTGAGTTTAGTGCAATTTTAATCAAAACATTTTGAGATGTAGACATGTGGATAATCACAGAAGATGAGGAGCAGCTGTGCCACCTGTTGGTTGATATACACCCAAATTAAGCGAACTTTTATTCTCATATTATTTTTATCTTGTTTATCTCTTATATTTTATAGATGTTGAGATTTAGCCTTCCTATTCACAGAGTAAATTGCAACATAATATAGCCACCTATCGACCAATATGCACCAAAATTGAATCAATATGATGTTTTATAAAAATGACCCTTTCCCATACTAAATTTTTAGCAATTATACATGAATGAATCTGAGATATAACTTCCCTATTCACGGGAAAATTGCAGCATAGCAGAATCACCTATTGGCCATTATGCGCAGAAATTGAATGAACATGTTTCATATAGCCATCCCTGTGACACACGTAGTTTATTTTTTTAATTATACACAGTATAAGCTGAGATATAGTCTTCCTTTAAATGGAAGAAATCACAGTATAGCAGCGCCATCTGTTGAGTGCCAAAAGTTGATGAGCACTTTTTTTTTTTTTTTTTGGTATGATGCAACTATGTATAAATTTATATGAAATTCTGTGCATTAACTCTTGAACTGCACAAAATTTTTGTTAGATAGACATTTTCCAAAAATGGTCAAATTGTGTTTTGGTTCCCTCAAAATGCATAAATCCACCAAAAACTGGAAGTTGAAAATTTTCACGAATCCAATACTTCCCTTCTATTTAATATTAGAAAGTAATAATTCAAAATGAATTTATACTTTTCTTTTACTTATTTTATATTTTTATATTCTGTACAGATAAGAAAGAAAATTTTACATTAGTTATTAAAATTCTTTAAGTAAGTGAAGTTTTTATGCAGTACAAAATCAAAAACTTTAAATAACTGATTTTTGTTTTGTTTTTTTCTTATGAACCACATGAAAGTGAAAGTACAGACTTTCTGAAAATTTAAATATGTGCTTTTATTTGAAGTAATTTTAATTTTTTGGGATATATCTATGCAACGCAACAGGGAATTCTAAATTCAGGTGCTTTAGTAAGATATTCCATTAAAAATGCAAATTTATGTAAATTGGAGGGTTTTTAAAAAAATCGAAATCGAATAGATAGATGGCGCAAGTAATACCAGGTTTCTGCTAGTATAAATATATGGTCACAAAAACAACAGCTTTATTGTGTATGGAAAACTGGATTGTAAATAAACAGGTTCTAGTCAATAAATGCACATTATTTGACTCATTCTCGAAACAATCTAACAACTTTAACATCCAAGACTAACAATATTACTAAACAATCTAACAACATATTAGCAAAAGACATGAAAACAGAGTTATATATACACTGCAACTGCAGAGAATAAATATCATTTATTCAGGAACAACAATGAACAGCTCTTTTTATTGTTATGGGGAAGATTAGGGGGAATGTTATAGATCACTCTGGAAAAAAAACCTAGCTAACTCTGTACAAAATTAAAATAGGGCTTCTATATTTCTTAGACCTGAAGCTACTTTTGACTAAATTTGTTTGCTAATGAGTCCAAAATTGATTTTCGCAGAAGCCAGCTTAAACAAAAAAAAAAAAATCCTTTACAAGCTACAACTGATCTAAAAAAATTAAAAAATTGTCGCAAAATTTTCATCTGATGGGAGTTTAAGCTTGAATTTTCTCCTTCGGATATCCGGCTTGAAATTGCCGGATATCTGTATCCGGTGTGCTGATATCCGGTACCCCGCCGGATATTTAAAACTCAGCCGGATAGGCCAGATACCGGATAGTTACCGGATATCCGTTTCATCCCTATTCTTAAAGCTTCAAATGTTATGCAAAGAATGTTATGCAGTGAAATATGTAATGAGCAGAAAGAAAATATGACAAGTTTTTTTTTTTTCTTTTTAATAACACAGGGTTCATACTCCTCAGGGAAAACCTGGAAAACAGGGAATACTCAGGGAATTTGGAATTTGTTAAAAAAAGTCAGGGAAAACTCAGGGAAAATAAAAATTTTCATTAAAACTCAGGGAAAATCAGTTATAAAACCTGGAAAAACAATTTTTTTTCCCTCTCAAGTTATGTTTTTCTTGTTTAAGCTTCATATCAAAATTTAAATAATGAATTATTGTGAAAATACACATGTAAATATGATTTCTACCTGAATTTCTATTATGATCGGCAGTAATATGACATCATACAGTGGAAGTAGCTGTATTTTGTCTTGTCTAGAAGAGCGTTTCTTGTAATATGTCGCTAATATTTTCTTGAAAATTGTCTGGGAACTCAGGGAAAACTCAGGGAATTTTTTTCCCATATTTGAGTATGAACCCTGTAACACCATTTATTTAAAAACTAGATTGGTTTTTAGCAAAAATATATGGCAAACAAAAAATAAAATTATAAAGCATTTAAAATATTAATCTCATTTTCAGGGTAGATTTAAGAGAAATATATTACTTACAGTTATTATAGGTAGGTCGTATAAAAATAATTTTCATTAAATTAAATCTTATACATCTTAAACCTAAAGGGCAAAATTAACGGTCGCCACCGGCCACATGGCGACTAAATAAAAAAAGATGGCGATTAAAAATTATGCATCGATCGCCACTAAAGTCGCCACTTTTTGTGATCATTAAAAGATTCTAAAAATCGAGCAACGATAGGCAATCGAAGCCTTGTGATTTCCAATCTTTTTCCATCCATGGCATAAATGTAAATGTTTATTTTAAACTTGCTTTATTATATTCTACAACCTATAAAGAAGTAGAATTGTTTAATATATCTCACTCATATAATTTTTTGGACCCCCCCCCTTTCCCTCCCCCTAACGATCTGTGATCACACAGCTTATAGAAAGCTGTATAATTTCTAATCATTCTCCATTTGCTGCAAAAATATAAATATCTATTTTCCACTTACTTTATTAGATTCTTGAATCTGTAAAGAAGTAGAATTGTTTAATATATCTTACTCATAATTCTTGTAATTCCCCCCCCCCCCCCCCCCTCCAACGATTGGCAATTACATGCTCCACTGAAACCTTGTGATTTACAATATCTCTCAATCCATAACATAAATGTAAATATTCATTTTAAACTTTCTTGATTAGATTCTAGAACCTATAAAGAAGTATATAGATGTATCCCCCCTTCCTCCCCCCCCCCCCCCCCACACACATGTGCGCTCCATTTCAACTAGCAGTTAATGATCAAATGTCCTGCAAAGCGCCATCTTTTTCCATTATTGCCTCCACAGTATTTAATGTATATTTAACCCATTTAAGATATTTGACAAATGTGTGTATCAAAATTTGATTTGGCTTAAATGTGTATTTTTCAAAAAAATTTGTATTTGCTTTCTTTTGAGTAGAAATCTTCCTTTTTCCTTTCCATTTTAAAGTAGAAATCTCCCTATTTTTAAAGCTATAAATTTGGCAGCTAAGTAAATTATTTTTAATGAAGCAGCTAAGTTTCCATATCTATACTTTTTAAGAGGAAATATTTTAACTCTATTAAAATAAAATCATTTAAAAAAGTGTGTTTTTAGAAATAAGAAACAATAATAAAACTGCTAACTGTATTTACACATGACCATGTAAAAGGTTGTGATGATGATGAATCAGCTGATTCATTTACTAGAAAATATCAATATGAACTGTGAATGATAACAGCTTATTTCACTTAAATAAATTGAAAAAAAAAAAGTAGTACTACTGAATTATCTGAAAGATAAAAACTTTTGCTGTTATTATTACAGCCCTAAGCAGATTTTAATTTAGGATTTTTAAAAAGAGCGTAATTACAAATTACAATTTCAGTGTCGATGTGTTAATTTTATTATTATATGTATTTCTTATTTTCATATTTTTCTTGTGGTAATTATACCGCAAAATGGTGACAATTGCTTTTTGCAGTCTGAAAGAAATAGTCTTATCATGTGAAAAGTGGCCACTAACTTAAAAAAGTGGCTACTAATGAAACTGACAGTACCGGCCACTGGCCACTAATGAATTTTTCCAGTTTTGCCCTTTACTTAAACCTCCTCCTGAAAAAGTTTCTTTTTTTAATGAGCATCATTGCTATCAGAATAACAAGGAGGCTAAAGCCACATATCAAGGCCATGCAAGTGTAGATGATGTAGGATTTTCGTATCAGCATTTTGAGCATTTTAGTAGCACCATCCTGCATTTCTACCTGATCAACCTTTTCACAAATGCATTTATAAAAAGTTTAAGTTAAAAAAAAAAAAAAAAATTATTTTTAGGCAAACTTTAAATAAACTATTAGCCTTTAAACATTTATGAACTTAAAATTATAAATGTTCATAAAAAAATAAATTATTTTAATTTGATTTTAATAACTATAGTTTTAATTAAAATACAGGATAATTGAAGTAGTAGTAAAGGAGGGAGTGAAACTTAATAAATTATTGAGTGTCAAGAGCAAATTTACATTTCATTATAACAGATTTTTTTTTTTTTTTTTTTCTCGCACACATTTATTGTTTTCTTGGAGTATTATATTTAATTTAATTAATTACTGCCTTAAATTTCAAAGTTACAAGTTCTGTGACTTAGACAAATTATAGTACAACTTCAGTGCAATTGTTCATTTATTTCCTATTGAAACTAGAATAATATCAAAAGCAAATTCCCTTTGAATTTGTGTAAAAAGTATGTAGGCAGATGTCTCCATTTTTGCATTTAAATGATTACAGCGATGTTGTGCACTTATTAACAAACATATAATTTATAAGAAAATGTGCTGTGGATCCACGGTAAATTTCCTTTAGAAACAAATATACAATAATCAACAAAAATACAGGGATCATACTCATTGGGGGAAATCTGGAATACTCAGGGCATTTGGATTTTGTTAAAAAAGGACGGGGAAAACTCGGAGAAAATAAAAATTTTCATTAAGTCAGAGAAACATCTATTATAAAACCTGGAAAACAAATATTTTCTTTCTCTTAAATTATATTTTTCTTGCTTAGCTTCATATCAAAATTCAAATTTAAGTTTCATGAAAATACGCATGTGAAAAATGATTTCTACCCTAATTTCTATCATGATCCACAGTAACATGACATCGTACAGTGGAAGTAGATGTGTTTTCTTCTCTTTAGAGGAACATTTCCTGTAATATGTTGCTAATATTTTCTTGAAAATTGTCTGGAAAGCTTAGGAAAATTTTTCCCCGTTTGAGTATGAATCTTGAAATAGGGTTATTATTAGAAACTAATGTTACAATTTTATTTAAAACTTTTAAATAAAATTTACCTAATTTACCAAAACAAGTTGATTTTATGTACATTACTACTACAGTATTTTAGATTAGATTTGTTTTATTTCATTACTGGTAAAAAGTTATCAGAGCCAGAGGTGAAACTTTTCACAGGCTACCTCTGAATACAGGGTTTATGAAAATTTTGTTGCCTCTGAATTCTGTGTTAGTTACTTTGTTTTTATAAAAATTTCTCATTTTGCATTTAATTTATATTGTATTGACTCTCTCTAAATATCGCTTATTATATGTTAAATAATTTTAATAATAACCATGTGAATATATCATTTATAAGTCTCTCCTCATCATTCTGTGGCCAAGTAGCAGCTTTTAAGGTTTTGCATGCTATACCCCTGAGTTACACATTCCAATTAATCTTCCAGCATTCATGCATATCCCCGGTATGATCATACGGGTTTAGGCATCCACTTACAGTTTTGCATCTGGAACAGTCGTATGTAATAAAATCAGGAAATGAACAATCGAGCTAATTAGCAGAAAGTGTAAAGTACAATTTTCAATCAACAAATGTCAGTTATAGTCCATATTTTTCTTTCAGTTTGCAAAAACAGAAGAATGTAGTGTTTTAAGGTAAAAATGTTTCGGCTCGGAAAGGGATATTTAGAAGGTAAATTCTGCATTTCAATAAATTAAAATTTTCTTACTAAGTTGTAATTATTAACGCTTTAAAAATCTAGTTTTAATATTCGCATTCTTGAAAATTTACTTTTTTCAGGGACATATCTGGGAAAAATGTTCAATCTTTCATAAAAAGGCACACTTACTGGAAGATTAACAAAAAGTTTATGGTTATTTTATTATGTAAACATAATTTCAAGATTTCTGCAATGTAATCTGGTTAATTTAAATGGTTTCAAACTTAAATTATTCAAAAGAAAAATTATCATTCTTTGCAATTAATTAGAAATTGCTAACTTTTTTCCCTTATCCATAATTTAATTTTTTAATTGAATAGTTCATCATCTGTCTCCTCAAGTTTTAAATCTTTCCTTTTTATTTTTCCCTGGCTTTGACTGTACTTAATCTATAGACAAATATTATTTTGTTCAATAATATTTTGGTAATTTCCTTAAGGGAGAGGAAAAAAATGCATTTTATTATTATTATTATTTGGTGTTGGGGGTGAGTGTTTATTGAATATACCTTCTTGTGTTTTGGTTATTTCATTGTGCATATTAATTTATTAATTGCTTTTTTCCCTCTCTCATGCAGACGAACAATGAAAGCAGCAGAAGTTGCAACTGTAAATAAAGTTCCAAAAACAGAAAAAGAAAAGTCTAGTGGTCTTGAAGGCTATGATTTAAATAACTATGCTAGTAAGTCTTCTTTAACTTTCTATATTGTATAAGATTTGTTATATAGAATTCAAAAGCTTTTGTACAAAGAAATACATGGGTCAAATATTTATACAGAATAATCGTTCACCAATATAAAAGTATGAACAGATTTATTTTTCTTTAATGCATCATCACACTTAAAGAGAAAAAAAAAATTAAGAGAAGTGAGCCATAACAGCATTTATATTTAGGGATTAAATTGCTTTTTAGCTCTTAATCCTCGTAGTTCAAATTAGTTTTATATTTATGCATAGTTTCAGACTTTTTATCCATTTGCCATACTCGTCTCTGCTATAAAGCACCTGCAACTTTTTTCTTGCCCTTTGTTACAGTTTTTTTACTTCATAAAAATAAACTATACAATTTCTTAATTGTGTATAAGGTTTATGCACTTGCTTTTGTGAAAATGCTTGTACATAAAAAATAAAATAATTTATTGGATTTCAATAAAGAAATATATTTAAGTACTGTAAAAAATATCCTTAGAAGACTGGGTAATTATTAACTTCTAGCATTTTAAAATAAAATGACATGAAATAGTTTGTATTTTAAGCAAGGTATATTCTAATTTGTATTTAAAAAAGATGTATCAAGCTATAATTTAATCTTCATATTTTTTTTTTTTTTTTAAATAATGTCTTTTAATACTTTTCTGCAGGTGTTGTAATAATTGATGATCATCCTGAAGTTGGAGATGATGCAAATTTATTGTGTGGAACTGATGATGGTTTTCAGGAAGTCACATCTAAAAAACGGCATAAAGTTATGATTGAAAATGAAGTGAAGAAATTGAAGAAAGAGGTATGTTTTTAAAAACAGCTTTTAAATTTTTAAGTGACATAATTTTTGTTGATAACTTTCTCACTAGGAAAGCCTTTCAAGTATTAATTACCAATTTTTTTGAAAAAGTAACTGGCATTCGATTAAACAAAGAATAGTATTTTTCAGAAATGTGTTCATGCCAACTATCAAAATGTAAATCTGGAAATTATTTTTTTACTTTCAAGTCTACTCTATGCAGTTTTGGAATTGCATAAAATGAATATATAAGATCACATTTTAAGAAATAAAGTAGCATTTATCCTTGATTTAACCCTGTCTGTGAGAGTTTTTATTCTCTGAATATCCTACACATGATTTTTAATTCAAAAACCACCCATATGGTGACCTTATTAGGAGTGAATAGAAAGTAATAAACGAAAATCTGATGCATAAGTACAAGTATTTTAACAATAAAGTATTTACCTGGCCTCTGAGGCAGGGTGTGCCCGATTTTGTTCGTCCTACGGGTGCGCCTGACGTAGGGTTAAGATCCTTGGCATTGATAAATGAGGATATTTTTCATATTTGTCATTCAAAACGTAAAATTTTTTGTAAGCAATTTTCAGCAGCTAGAAATTTACCAGTGAATTTAAGTACAATGCTAACAATTTTATGAGCCCCCCCCCCCCCTTCCCTAAGCCAATATGAAATTAGCATTTAAAAAGAATTTCTTGGGAGGGGGGGGGGCTAATTTTTTTAAGTATTTGTTTGGAAGAATGTACACTTTAGGGGGTGGAGGGGTGCTGTTCATTTCCTTTTTTTTTTTTTTTTTTTTTCTCTGTAATTTGAATTAATTTCATGCAGTTTTGAGAAAGCAAGTTTGTTCCTGTTACATTGTTGCTGGTTATTAACTGCTAAATCAAATACTTGATATACAGAGTTTATATTGATTGTATATCAAACATATAGTTTATTTTTATACTATTTATGTAATGATTTTACTTAAATTTCTAACATTTAAATGCATTGATATTATTTTATAATTGCATACAAAATAAACAATTTATTATTATTATTTTTCTATGACATAGTTTTGTTTAACTTTTGTGGCTCCAAGTGCTTATTGCATTAATAATTGTGTTTGAGGATCAAGTGGGTTTTACATCACACTAGAGCTAAGCAATAGGCTATTTAAAAAGTGGGGGCAACCCCTGTACTTACTTAGAACTAGTTACGCCTATGGAACGGGGTTCAGGGTTTAACCTGGCAAAAAAAAAAAAAAAAAAAAAAAAAATTCTTTAGCATTTTAGCTAAAATACACAAGTAATATTTTAGCTATTTTGAAAGTTGATTCAATTTTTTGGATACTATTGATTTATTTTTCTTAACTTCATTATCCCTAATTTTGTTTTCTATTTTATTCATTGAAGGTTTTTAATCAAGGTTTTTAATCAAGGTTTTTAATCGTACTTGCGATTTTTAAGAAATATGAATAAGTGAATTTTTGTTTCTGTTTCAGCTTTAAATAAAAATGAAAGAGGCAACTCTATCATATGTGCAAAATGAAAAAGTAATTTATTAGAGGATTAATGGGTAATGGTAGTTTATTGTGCAGTATTAGTTAGTGCTGGGAATGCTTCTATTTATGAAGGAAATTCTGACATACTTTTAAATATTTTTGCATTTAAATTTAACCATTAAAAAGTGAAATTAAATCTAAATGTACTAGATACATAACAATTTTTTCAGTGTTTTTATATTTTGTCCACAAATATTTGTACAAAAATTAGAGGTTTATTACATAGTGATGATTTATGAAATTAAGTGTCAGTATTCTTAAGCTTGTGTCTATAAAACTTAAGCTCAATATGTCTCTTCAACATCAAATATTTGGCTTGTGATTGCATCAAATGCTTTATTTTTACCTGGAATAACTCCATTGTACTTCATATATTTTTGATTCTTTCAATAGATAAAATTTTAATTTATCAAAGAGCAATTCCTTAAGGCTTCACATCAGATTCCCTTTTATTTTTTTTTCTCTATGTAATCATGTAGGGTTTTGTTGTTTCATATTGTTACAGATATCTCATTCCCCAGCAGCAAAATTTTCTGTGTCTAACTGTAGCAAAACTAAATTTTTCTCTGATGTGTGATACCAGACTTGGTCTGGCAATCCTAAGAAGTATTAATGTTTTTAACCCCTTGCCTGCCGAGGAAACGAGACTTCAAGTGCCCCATCATTCTCACTGAACTCTGGAATGAATAAATCCTTCGAAAAAGCTGTCAAGATCACTATTAAGTTTACTTTATTGCATTGTCAATCCGTGCCAGTAGTTTCACTGGTAGCAGTACAATACAAAGAATTGTACTTCAAAAAATTGTATATACAGGGTTCCACGGTCCTTGAAAGTCCTTAAGAAGTACTTGAATTTTATTTTATTTTTCAAGGGCCCTTGAATGTACTTGAATTTAGTGCAAGATCCTTGAATTTTCCACTCTAATAGACGTGCTTAGCGTGAATTCTGTCAAGGCTTAACTATCTCAATCTCCACATGTGCACGACATTGTCTAATATAATGATTTTGTCATAAGTCTTATTTCATTGTCTTGTATTTGCATTTAGTTTCAACTTATTTGTTTTTTTTGCCAGTCTCCTGTTTGATGGACTGGTCATTAATTTTGAGGAGAAAGTGACTAGACCAGGACTCAAACATAAAAACTTTGGAATAATCATAATGATTTCAAATCTTGAACTAATCGTTTTTTGACTCTTGTAAAAGTTAATTCATCAAAAATGTATTGTGAAAACAGGTAAAGTTATTCTAATTAAATATATATATATATAAATATATATATTACTAATGAAAGTACTTACTAAAGTTTTGTGTATATGCCTACCGTTCTGAGATTTTCCCCTAGTCCTTGAAAAATTTCAAATAGGCCTTAAAAGGTCCTTGAATTTTTTTCTTTTTTAAGAGTGGGAACCCTGATATATAATATATATACCTGGGGCAGTTAAGGGGTTAATAAAATATGTAAAATTTGCATCTATAATGAAATAAATTAAGAATATACAATGAGTATAGTAATCTAGAGGCATAATGTAAATTATATTTGTATTTTTGAAAGCCTGTATTTCTGTTTGTTTAAAAATCTGCAGAATAATTTAATAGATCAATCTACAGCAATGGCTGCCATGCTGAACTGTCTCTACTCTGTCTGGGGGGTCATATTTAAAAAAAAATAATAGTAATGCTTATTATAAAAATAAAAGTGACCTGCTCAAAAAGAAAATTCTAAAGCTTCTTTTTTGAATGAGATGTTTTCTAATTAGAAAGCAACGAATATCTTGTAGGATTATATGGGGAAGAAAAAGGAAGAATCTGTCTTAAAAATATATATATATATATATTCTCATTGTAGTAGAGAAGGATATTTTGCTTCTTAGTATGTTAAGCACTAGAAATTTAGAAGTGCTTAAAATTGTAATGTTGGAAAATACTTTTTTATGTATTTTTTTAATTCTTTGTAATTTGATTATACGAGTATAGTCTAATGCAGTTTTGAGAAAGCAGTTTTGTTATTGTACATTGTTGCTGGTTATTAACTGCTAAATCAAATGCTAGATATGCTGAGTTTATATTAATTGCATATCAAGCATATAAGTTTTTTTTTTTTTTCAATATATGAAATAGTTTTATTTTGTTTCTGATTTTTAATTACAATTTTACTAATTGTAATTAACAACTGATTCTTACACATTTAAATTTTAACTAGCAGGCTTTGCCCGCTTTGCTGGCCACTAAATTTAAAGGAAACTCTTTTCTATATAGCTTTATAAAAATAAAATAAAATAAATTACTGAAATTGTTCAAAAGCTCGCTCCAGGTGCCTGCTGCATTCGGCAGCGATTTGGTCATCCACTGCAACTCGGGCGCTTGTCCCTATTACCTGTGACAATAGTTTACCAATGAGCTTCTATTTAAGTGCTTATTATATAACAGTTTCGAAATAGATAGTATCGGAAAAATTGGAGTTTCCCTTTTATATTTGAATCCCAGTTACATGTGAACAACACTGTACGTGTTGTTCACATGTAACTCGGACTGGACTCAAATGTAACTGAGTTTAGACAACATAATATTTGCTTTTACGTTATTTCATATGTTTATTTTGTTTATCCAATCAACCATTAAATGACAGCAATTTCACGCCAAATATTACAATATGCTGTAACCGGCTATGTCTGTCGCATGAGACAATTAATTTTTTGTGTTTATATATAATTCATGGGTTGTAAACCTGATAGTACAGCCTTAATATAGTTCTCTTTGGCGGCTTTTGAATTTTTGTCACCATTTTAGACTTAATCCATTGTAACAATATGCTATGAGCGCTATTTCTGCCGTATTTTAGACAACTAATCTTTTTATCTGTATATATATATAAATTACGTGTCACGATGTTTGTCCGGGGTAAACTCCTAAACTAAGGAACCGATTTTAATGAAATTTTGCACACTGTGTGCAGTTTGGTCCAACTTGAGAGATAGGATAGTTTTTATCTCAATTTATTGTCAAAATATTGTTTTATTGCAATTATTTGTTAATTATAGACCTTTATTAAAGTTGCTCCAAAATATCTGTGAGTTCCATTAATTTAATTGTTGCCAAAAAAAAAAAAAAAAAATACGAGTTCATTTTCTTTCGACATAAAAATAAATGCATTTAATCAAACGTGAACGTTAAAAAATTATAAAAAGTTAAATTATGCATCTCACGAAAATTGACGTCATAATCAATTTAAAGATTTTATACACATTGATAAAGTGCTAATGTAGTTCTATCATAGATATAGTAATATATATAGATCTCTCATCCCCGTGTTATCGTACAAAGATTTTTGATGCCGGAAAAAAAAAAAAAAATAAAAGCTTTGGAAACAGCCATTAAGTGGTATTAAAAAAAAAAAAAAAAAAGAAAAGAAAGAAAGAAATATGAATTTGAAACTGTATCTGGAGTCTTCCATTCCCCTTTAGCAAATAAATTATTCATAAATTTTATTTGCTAAAATATTAGTATGTATTCCCGTGTGTATTCACTCGGGGAAAGACGGCCATATTTTGGTAAAAATGTAGTCTTTTCCCAAATGAAAAGGAATAACTTTTTTCTCCCCAATGATCACTCTATTCTATATATGCTATACTATATCTGAGTTCTATACGCAAGCGAAGTGTGACTCACTGACCGTCTGTGCAGCCAAGAAAAAGATTTCCTATGTTAATTGCCCACTGGATTTTTTTGTAAGAAATTATTAAAAATCAAGGAAATTTATTTCCCGATTTTAATCCTTATATTTGGGTATAGATATGTATTAGTTATCGCAGGTGTTAGATTGAATTATTTTGCTGTCAAATTGACAAAATTTTAATTTTAAATTTCAAAACTCTGTCACCCTTGGCTTTTTTTATTATTATTATTATTATTTGGCGGTCAAAAGCGTAACACGAAAATATACATGCCAGATGTATGCATTGTACGAAATATAATATGTATTATTCATTGTACGTATGTATGACATGTAATATGTATTGTACGAAATATTGTTTCATATTATTCATTACTCTTTTAATATAAGTTGTTAAAATAACCATGATTTTTGAAAGGAATTAAATATTTTCGCCAGATAATTTGGCGATATTCTTTTTCTTTTTTCGCCAAGGATGACAGAAATGAAATCTATTCCGCTGCAAAATATTAGTATTTTACATCAGATATTTTATTTAGATATTTGAAAACAAATTTGACTTCAAACTATGATAGAATATTTATCATTTTCCTTTTAATTAGTATATTATTAGTATATTAAAATTTAAAAGCATGGTATATAAAAAGTTTTTTTTTTTTTTTTTATCTTATAATTATTCTTATCGTAATCCTCAATGTTTCCCATCTTTATTAACTTGAATTTACTATATTAAAATTTTAACATACTCAAAAACTTCTCATCACTTCGTTAAAATACACTAAACTTTTCCAAAATCTTTTTCTATTTAAAATGATACATGTATTTACTTTAAATGTCCAATATTTCATAAGATTTCCAATTTTAAAGTTTTAAAATATTTATCAAATTTACTTATTTTTCTGGTTTAGCCTTATTGTTTTCCTTTTTATAACTACAGCTGTTGCCCTCTTTAAAATATTTAAAATGATGAGGTCATTTTATAGTAAAATTATCCATTATAGCATATATTATATTTCACTCCTCCATAAAAATTGATTTTTAAATCGTCTGTTTCTTTTATACTTTTATTTTAATAGAATTTAATTTATATATTAGTCATTTTAGCAATTTTATCCAAAGTAGCATTAGAAATAATATATATCACTTCTCCATTAAAATTTATAGGACCCTACAATAAAATTAATTTGTGCTTAATATCAACACTACGAAAATTTTTATCAATCGCTTCCAAATTTTGACCTAAGTTTCAAATCTCAACCCTGTGGGTTTTTACATCGAATACAACGTTTTCGTCTTTGTTCGTAAATAATAATTTGACTGTACTAAATAGTTTACAGCCGTATAATTCAACGTATAACTTAGTCACAGCAACGCGTGGCCGGGTCTGCTAGTGGTTATATATATTTCCCATTAAACACATTTTTATTTATTTATTTAAATATTAATTTGAATTTCTCAAATATTTCTGTTCGACAGCGTGCAAGTGCAGTAACACACAGAGGCTCATTTGTTTGTATGATAAATTAGCATAATGATTATTATATAAAAAAATAAATAAATAGGTAAACATTATCGTGTCACACAACTTTATTATGTCGCTCCACTGGCGGCTTTTGAATTTTTGTCGCCATATTAGCGATGGATTTTTTTTTTTTTTTTTTTGTATGAAAAGGGGAAGACTATTTTGCTAAAAAATATATCAGACTCTTTTTTGTTTATACATAAGAATCCTTTATATTCTGCTTATATATTTAATGGTTTTTAGGTTTAAAATAGTGCTTGTTGAAATAAATTTCCTATCTTTAAAACTGCATTTGTTCTGTAAATTTTGTGTAAAAATAAATCATTTATGTTTTTATATATTTGATGCGCTACTTAGATTAAAATGGCTGTTGCTATATTAAACTTCTTGTCGAAAAATGTTCGGTGTACTTCAACACCAAAATTTAAAAAATCGCCCAGCAGGATCTGTTAATGAAACTGATAAAATAAAAATATGGTTCATGGAGTTAAAATAATTTATTTAAAAAAAATTTTAAAACCCAAATTATTAATGTATCGTCATACATAGATATAGTAATAATATATAGATTGATCATTTGGGAGGAAAAAGTGATTCCTTTTCACTCGGGAAAAGACGGCGATTTTACCAAAATATGGCAGTCTTTCCCCGAGTGAATACACACGAACGTTTTAGCAAATAAACTAATAATAAATAAACATGCCACTTAATGGCTGATTCCAAAGCTTTTTTTTTCGGCATCAAAAATCTTTGCACGATAATATGGGGATGATAGATCTATATATATTATTATATCTATGATCACATAAATCTTTTCGAAGATAGAATAAAACTTAATTTGAAAAAAAAAAAAAAAACTTTTGTTTATTAACCAAAATAATTGATGAAATTTGAAATGCAAGTTGGTCTTGTGGGGTACAGGCTGTATATTATATTTTTGTGTTTGTGAGAGAAAATTTAAAAGAATTTGAAAACTGCAATTTTTAATCCCACTTAAAAATCATGTGACTTATTGTGAAGCAGATTTTTCATTTTTTTTTCTCCTAACGGTTTCCATACAATCTTCTGCTGTTGCCACCTAAAATTCATACTAAGTTAATTTTAATTTAATTTTAAGTTAATTTTAAAAAATCTAATTGTCCGATTGATAAGCTGTTTAGTGCATCGGATTTACAAAAATTTTCCCTTTCATTTGCTATCTTATTTGTAACGATGCGACTGATATTTCTAATTTATTTTCTATTCTTTCTGATTTATTTTCCTCATTTTAAATAAATGTACATTTTTTTTAATTATTATTATTTTGTCGAAAAAAAATGGCAACAATTAAATTATGGATAAAATGTTAAAATTTAAATGACTTATTTATCAGAAATTAGAAGGTTATTGTTTTCACATTTTAATTAATTAAGAAAAAACTAATCAAAAATTCGAAAATCTGACTTCGATGTGCACAATGACCCTTCGGGTAGCACCTTTGTGTTAAATCTCGTGACTGTCCGAGCTACCGTTTTCGAGAACAGTGAAATATACAAATATTGCTCACTTAATAGTATAAGATAAAGGCGTTTAGGATATTTAATACTAATGTTGTGTGGATTTTTTAGTTATGTATCAAATTTTTCATTTCATATAATTTTATTTAAAGAAACATTCTGTAACATAACTTACTATACAAATACAGGTATGTAAAAGTATGAATTACATAGTCATCTGATTGTAGAATACAAATTTTAGCTATCTTCATTGTTTTTCTTTTATGTAATATTTTAAAAAAGTCATATGTATAGAAATGAACACTAACACTATTACTAATAGAAATCAGACAGAATAATTTTTGAAGGGAAAAAAAAAATTATATATATTTCATTTCTGTAATACGAAAAAATTTTTGCACAATGTTTTGCAGGCTTTTATTATTAACCCTTCTTTGCATGATTTTTTCTTTTTTTGTGAAAGTTTTTTTTTTTTTTTTTTTTTTTTTTTTCAGGGTGATATGATTAATGCTCTAGTTTAAGGAAATACATTTAAAAAAATTCTAGTATAAATATATAATATAATTAAAAACAGTACGATGGAAATATCCATCATCATGCAAATTTACATGTTAAGCTCAGTAGAAAATAAATAAAAATAATATAACTTTAGATAGTGATGTAAATTTCATCGCTTTTATTAACAACAAAATCGCACGTTTCTTCCAACCACAACAAACAGCGGAATGACAATTTCAAACATGCTATAATGATTGTAACATTTGGATTTTTTATTTTATTTATTTTTTTGACAGCTACGCTTCTTATTATGCAAAAGACATGAAAAAAGTTGCCAGCAACAACAAATTTATGGTACACCTGTTTTGAGTAAAATTTTTTGTTCACTAAATGTTATGATGGAAATTTCCATCCATAAGTTATTTTACTAATTGGTATTAATTTTACAACCTAATAAATATATATGCTGCATTCAATTTCAAAAGCTTTATACAAACAAATTTTACATAGTTTTACTAGATGTCATTTTAATGAATTTATCAGCAGGATAAGAAGAAGAAAATAAAAGTAATGGTAATTTCTTTTGATTTTATTTTATTCCCCCCCCCCCCCCCCCCCCCCCCAAAATTTTTTTAATCAGCGCACCCATTTTCTTTTTCAATCTGTTTTTTCATCATTGTGTGTTATTTTTGTGTATCAAATAGATTTAGAATGCTGAGAATTAAAAAACTGTTACTAATTAATTTGTTCACTGTGTTATAAAGAATCTATTTCTTTTGATCTAATTATATTTAAATCATTTCTTTTTATTATTATCTTTTTTTTTTTTCAATAGCCTCATAATAAAAACAAAAATGGGAGCTCAAGATCTAGACAAAGTCGACTTCCGCCACGTTTTGCAAAACAGAGAGAAAATCTTGTAAAAGCTGTTTCTGTAAATAATGTTACACCTTGGGATATTTCTGTTGATTTGACATCAAAAACATCAACTGCTAAAGGTCAGTATTGTTGTATGTATTATATATTTGTGAATGTTTTAGAAAAAAAAAAAAAAATTCATACATGGCAGAGTTTTGGCACTTGTCTGGATTTTCTTGAAATTCCTATATTCTTAAAAATCATCCTGAAATGTCCTTTATATGATAAATTGTCCTAAAATTCCTTAATTTTTCTGCTATTATACTGTACATTGACATTTTAAACCACACAAATCGGTGATCAAAATTCAAACTAACTCTGTACCGCCTCGTTTTGCTGCGATTACTAAATAAATTAATAATAAATTTAAAAACTTTGTAAGCAGGTTTGGTGGTGCACAGCTGCACTCATGCTTACTTGTTTTGCCTGATGAAGGTTTAGGTTAGATTTTTGAGTACAAAACAATTGATTTTTTTTTTTTTTTTTTTTTTTTTTTTTTGGTGTGTGCTTGGCTTACAAAACTTTTTACTTTTTAGCACCAGTTTTTTATTGCATTTTATTGCCATTGCATTGATGGGGTGATGTTTTCATTCTGTTGCACTTAACACAAATGAATGAAGGAATATGAATGAACAAGACACTAATTTTAGAATCCATGAAAAATATTGCTCCTTTTCCCCAGAAATTTTGTTTTCTTTTCTAGTGTAAAAAGTGTCAGAAATTGTGTTTTCTCTCTCTCTCTCTCTCCCCTCATCCCCTTTTGCTTCATACCACACCACTGGTCTCTAAGTTGACTTAACTCTAATATTAATATAACAAGACAAATTTGTAAGTCATTTTAAATTTTCTTAAAAGATATCTATTCGCTTAACAAACAATGCCTGTGATGATGATAGTATCCTGAATGTCTTTGAAGGTATATACTCGTAAAATCTGAGGCTAATTTTTAAATTGGGAACATGCATATAATCTAAAACAATTTTAAATTTATCACTTTTCAGATTTTTTTTTTTTTTTTTTTTTGGGGGGGGGGGGGAGAGGGGGGGATGTTACAGTTGCTATACACTGTTGCCAAACATGATTATAATTTCATTTGTAATGAAACACTTTTTGCAGTTGTACAATAAATATTTTTTTTTCTTACAAGTGAAATTTTGCATTTTATCATGGAACAAGATTTAAAAAGAGAAATTTCTGTTGTATATTCTTTAATTTGATAAGAATGCTGGCTTTCCACGGGATTGATTTTAAAGGAAACTTGATTCTTCAAAGCCTTAAGTCCTTAAAATATACTGAAATTTATCTTTCATTTAAAAATTGCTTTGACATGTAATTTGTCCTAATCTGAAATGTATTTTCCCAAGATTGTCTTACTTAATTCCAAGAAATTAGTTTCTTCTTTCTCTCCAGTTGTGAAGGGGGGGGGGGATTCCTGGCAGTCTAAAAATATAATGGAGATGATGCTATTTGATTTTCTAGTACCTCTGTAGAAAGCCTTAATTTTTTGTATGCTTTAAAAGTATCGGAGCAGAAAATCTGTTCTAAAAATTTTTCAGTTTTTATTCAGTCTGCTGAAAATATTTAAATGTAACACAAAAATGTAAAAAAAAACATGTACAGTTATTCTTTAATTAGTTTACTTTTTGTCAAAGGGGTTTTCTGTTTGTTGATGAGTATATTTTAGATCAAAGGCGGCCAACGCATAGTCTACCTAAAGGAAATTTCCTGATTTATGCCTCCAGTATAATTAAGGAAATTTAGAAACCCGTTCCCCCAGATATATACAGTGGAACCTAGTTAATGTGAACCTCAAAGGAAAAAAGTTGTTCATGTTATCAGTAACTCGGGAAATAATTTTGTCGGTGATTGTGGAAATAGTTTATGTTAAAAGTAATTCACATTTAAGAGTGGTCATGTTAATAAGGTTCAACTGTATAGTATATATGTATGCTTATTTTATTTTATTATTACTGGTGTGCAAAATTAGGGATCTTAGGAACCTTGTATATGCGTATTTTATGTAAATTTTAAGAGTATGTTTATAAAGTTAAATATTTCTATTTAAAATTTATATTTTGCGTGTACATATATTTTCCTTACGCATAATTTGTGTTCTATAATGAGATTTTTTTTTTTTCTTTTCCTCATGAAGATGCATCACCAGCTCCACCTCCATCTGTGAATGCTTGGGAGAAACCTATCACACATTCATTACGTTCACATTCTCCTGTAGTTACTTCTAATAATCCTGTTACAAGTATAACAAATACCATTGTGAGCTCATGCTCTTCAGTCATTTCTGCTGATGTCCAGGTTCTTGCTAGTACGTCCAAGTCTAGCAGTTTTGATCGTAGTGATCAACATGACAGTGGCATTGATGTCAGTGACCAACCTGCATCAGCAGCATCATCTCAAAGGTCATCACCAAGCAATGATTGTAAAATTATTGCTCCATCGAATACAGGAAAGAGTACAAATCCTAGTGAAGTAACAGATTTGGTGAGTTTCGTTGGTATTTTACTAGTAGCGGTTTTCTTTATTACATTAATTTTAAATAGAATTTGTTTCCCCCCTAAGATATATATAGTATTAACCACTTCACCAACCACTGTTGTGTGTGGAAGGCTACATTTCCCCTGAGTTATCTCTGGATAGCCGGTGAAGTGTTTAAAGGTAATTAAAATAATGAAAACAATATTGAGATAAGAATTCCATGAAAATATTTATCTATGGATATAAATTTTAATCTCTTCAGATATTTTTAATCCTTGCTGATATGATTTAATCGGAAGTAACTTAGCAAGAAATAACAATTTAAAACTGAATGTAAAATTGAAACAAATCATATCTAGAAGCCTTCAAGTATGTTGTACTTCGTAAAAATATTATACTTAAATGCAAAGGATTCTATATTGCTGACACTACCAAGAGAGTCTTGCTTCCATCCAGTAAAAAAATATATAAATATTTTTTTTAAAATTTGCTCATTATGCTTAGTCAGAAATGCTCAATTCACATTATCCATATTATTATTATTTTTATATAAAAGAAAACATATCAATTGAATTACGGCACACATAAAAAAATATTTTTATATTCTTCTATATACTTTTGCATTATAGAAAAATACAGCAACTGTTAATCATTTTTATTGACATGTCTCATTCTATTATTATATTCTATCAAACAGTTTGGTTTTTAAATATTCTCTTGCAATTTTCCCTCTTTCTCTCCATTTCCAACATCTTAGCTTCAGTATATTTGTTGCTGTGTATAGATACATCATATTTGTGAGTTTCAATTATCATGTATATTTATCATATCAATTTCAATATAACTCTTCAGTGGGGTATACTCTGTGACTTGAAAAACCAGTGATGATCTAGATTGGTCATTTTACCATGAGGTTAAGGAGAGCATAGATCTGAAGACTTACCACAAAATTTTATTTCCATATCAATTAAGAAAAAAAAAAAAAAAATATCTCCTGATGATGAAATGAAAAATAATTAAAACAGTTTTATTTTTCTTTAGAAGGAAAGAAAATACTTCATTATTTCTCCCCCTTTTTTCCCATAAAAATTATCTCAGCATTTCTTGTCTTGAAAGAATTTATGAATATTATTTTTCTCTCTTACTATTGATGTTTAATTTTTATGGGCCTTTGGTATAAAGATCTAATTAAGTGATATAAAAATTACTTTAAAATGTAATGCTTTAATGTAGCTGCATGAATGAATAATGTACCTTTTTTTTCAACTGTAAACTGCCTGACAAAAATAAATTATCCCTACTTCCCACTCTTTCCATAAGATAGTTTTCTTTCTTTCTCTTTTCAAAAGATACTTCAAAAATTGTTTTAACCAGTTGTAACTTAGAGCTAAAAATTGAAATAAGTGCTCTGCTGAAATTTTTCTTTCTCTCTTAACTTTTCTGCCCCACCCCCCTTCTCCCACCCATACACACACACACAAAATTTTTTTTTTTTTTTTTTTACTTCTAAAAAATATTTTTTGCCTAATTTCATGCGAAAATTTTTTGCAATTAAAACTGTTTTAAGGGATTTTTTTTTTTTTTTTTCCTACTAACTTTTCATAACTCATCCATTTAAAACTCCTAATATTGAGAAATGGTAGTCTTAATCTACTATGACATTTACAAAACTTTCACACATTTTACAGGTAACCGAAATAGACACATGTAAGCCTATGTGCACTGTGGTATTTGAAAACAAGAATTTTAAAGCTGAAAATGCTGTTCTTGATAAGTTTGGAGGCCAGCCAAAAACTCAGTCTTTAAAGGTAATTTTTATTTATTTTTTTATATAAAATTTACTTGTAGGTCTTAAAAATTTTAATAATTATCTTAAATAAAGCCACATTTCAAAGAAATTTTTTTTAAGTTGTCATGTTTTATTGGGTGCTTTAATTAATTCTCACTGTTGATGAAGAGAGGGCACTAGTTGTGCCAGTCCAGTACAGCATAGTAAGTGGACAATGACCAGGGTTACTGTTGAAGATTATTGTTTTTTAAAGGTGAAAAATTTAGTCCTTTTTTAGTTTTTTTTTTTTTTTGGGGGGGGGGGGGGGGGGTCAGGGAGAACCTGGAAAAGTCATGGAATTTAAAATTAGTGGGGAAAATGTCAGGGGAAAGTGCAAATATTGCCCAAAAATCTGGGAAAATTATATAAACCTCAAAAATGTTTCTTGAGCAAGCAATTTGTCATGAATTCCATTACTGTATTATCTTGTATGTCACTAGCTATGTTATGTTTTATGCCTTGAGCTATACATTTTACGTCGCGAACCAAATTTTCTGGCCAGAATTTTATAAAAATTGACCTGGAAAAGTCGGAATTTTATTTTTGATATTGAGTGGGAAGCCTGTAAAAAGGGTTCTAGGCAAACCCTCTGGTGACAGAAATATTTTACATTTAAAACTATAGGGCTTTCAGATCTGTGTATGATTTTGGCATAGATAAAAAAAAGAGTACATCTATATTTAGTGCATTTGTGATTATGTTTGGTTTTCAACCTGAAATCAACCTTTGCGGAAATGTCACTTTTCTGCTTGCATCTCAAGAAATCTGCTGTAGAAAGTCATCATTCGTTAGTGGAATTGTATGGAAATTATGCTCTGTTAAAAACTATATGTAAAAATTGTCGTGACAAAAAAATGTACCTTAGTTTGCTGAAAAAGATTGATAATGGACAGTTAAAGGCATTACTGGCAGAAGATTTATTTCTGATGCTTATGTAGTTGTCCTAAACACTAAATGTGGAGGTGTCAACTGCAATGGTAAAAGCAATGGTGATGATTCTAAAAATTGGGAAACTGGTTAATACATGGATTGTCAGAAAGAAGCATTGCAAAATGCTTAACTCTTTGAGAAGTGTTGCTTCAAAAGAAAAACAAAGTTGTTTTTACATTGCATTGTGACTAGCGATGAAAAGTGAATTTGTTAAAATAATCCAGAGTGCAAGACAAGGTTGGCACAATTTAAACCAACTGTTTTTTTCCCCCATGAAAACCAATTTTTTTTTTTTTTTTTTTTTTTTTTTTTTTTTTTCCCCAAAAAATTGCAATTTTTTGTTTTATTGTCCCTTCTTTAGTTGAAATTTCTAAATTATTTATAATGTAAATGACATTTAATTAAATTTATTTCAACTGTAATCTAGCTTCAGAGATGGTTTTAGTTATGTGTTTTATGGGTGACTGGCTGTTTTAAAAGTTATATATGACCAAAAAAAAAAAAAAATCTAGAACTTGCAGAAGAAAAATGTCTATAATAATCATCTCAAAAAATTCTAAATGAAAGTCTAAATGCAAGTAAAATAATAAAAAATAAGAGAAAGCACATTTATTTTATACAAGATAAAAGGTGAAAATTGTATAATTGTAAAAAATTGCCCTCATTTTTATTTTATTCAAAACTGGACAAAAAGTGGTCTTTTAAAGACTGGGTATTTGTTATAATACGGTAATTAATAACAGTCCATTTTCTTATCTGTGTACTAAATTCAAAAACACAATGTGCTGAATCTGAATTATCAAATGAAAAAGAAGCATCATTAGAATATATTTATGCAGATATTTATTATTATTATTATTTTTAAACAAATTTATTACCTTTGATTCTAAAATTGTATGGAAAAATATTTTACTAAAATGTAACAATGCTGGAATGTTGGTAAAATTAAGAAAAGACATTAAAAATGTATTGAAAAATGCTGAAGTAATTCTAATCACAAAAGATTCTACATCTGATGTAGAGTGTTTTCTTCTTTTGGGGTTGTGCAATGAAAATAGAAAATATTGTTTGAAAAAGTTATAAAACTTGTAAATTTTTTTAAATATTAAATATAAATTCTATTCAATAAGTAACTTTCAAGTAAGAATTTTATTATTATTAAGTTAATTTGTTGTAATTAAATTGTAGGAAAAAGCATGTTAGATTTAACATTTATTCTAAAAAAAAATGTCAATTTACTATAATCCTGTTAACAACATTTACATTATTTTAATGAAAACTCAACACTACAATTATGGAATCTTTGCAGAAGCTTTGAATGTAAAAGGTTTTAGCTATAATAAAATTAAATGTACTTTGATATAACAGTTCTTTATTCAACGATGAGATCGACAGAAGTGTAAAAAAATAAAATTTTTGAAAAAGAAAAACATTAAAACAAAGTATAAGAATTCAGGCCGCAAAAGCCTTATTACAGAAATAAATTATTATTATATATATTTTTAACTTAAAAATAAATGTTTTATTAACATGACTATGTGAAAACTTATTTCATATTTGAAAAAGTACAAATTTTCATTTACGAAGTACAAGCTTTGTTTCTTGGTAATTTTATTTGCAAATATGTATAATGTGACTGGGTAACTATGCAAATAAAAACCTAGTTTTTTTTTTTTTAAGTGTGTGTGTGTGCGTGTGTGGGGGTAAAACCTGGTTTCTTGCCAACCCTGGTGCTAGATATATTATGAGCATGCTGTGGGTAAACATCAACGTTTAAACCAATATTCGTGGCAAGAAGTAGAGTGCATTTGTTGGGATCAATTTAGTGTGGTATATCATGAACAGGTTTGGTTTTATTTTGCCGTACCTGAAAAATACATAAATAAAATATAAAGCAAATACTATAAATATATATTATTATAACATGGACAAAGAATTTTCAAAAATATTGGCATTGACTCAAATTAATCTACAGAAGAATATCTTGAAAATTTCCCATGAAAATTAATTTATAATCATTCATTAGAATAAAATATATATATATATATATAATATAAACAAACAAATAAAGGTAAGGAGAAACAGAGTTAATGCCAATATAAAGAAAACTGAGGGGCTCAAGTAATGTAAAATATAAACAAATTAAAATTGAATTATAAAAATGAAAATTTTAACACTGAAATACCGCTAGTTATCAGAAGGACAATAATTTGAAACATTTGATGAAAATTTATTGAATATGAAAAATTTAAAGCAACACTAAATAATTACTTAAATCAGATTTTTTTTTTTTTTTTTTTTTTTTGCTGTAAAGGACAGATGAACAAAATTTTAGAATATTTGAAGCAGAATTATTTATTATTTTTTTTTAATTTCCTAATAATGTTAATCATTAAAAAAATAAAGATTAAATTTTGATTATAATGAATCATTTATCATTTGATTTTGTAAATAGTCTTCTTAATAGTATGCTTCATGCTAAGAAAACCCACTGGGCTGGTTTTTTGCAACCCTGACTATGAGTTGCTGCAGCTGAATCAAATGCTAAATGCTATAAAGCAGAATTAATCAATTTGAATGTCTAAAGACATATGCATGCAATATTGAGACATTGGCATTGTCATGCAGCAGAATGACTTTGTAAACTACATGTTACAAACTGAATGAATTACAACTTGAGACTTGATGTCGATGGATTGTCTTACCCCACCTGCCATTTTCACTAGATGTTGCCCCTTCCTGTTGCCATTTGTTTTGGTTCATGCAGTAACAGTATGTCCTTCACCTGTTTTAACAGCATTAAAAGCTGGTTCCAGGAATGGATTGACTCAAAAGAACATGGATTTATTTTAACGTTGAATCCATATGTTATCTGAAAAGTAAGAAAAGGTTATAGCTGATGGACACTATTTTCAGTAATTATTCTGTACCATTATATTAAAATAAACATGTATTTTCTATCTAGCAAACAGTGAGAATTAATTGAAGTACCCTATATTACAAAACTTTAGTAGGATGAGCTTTATTTTTTTTGTAACCATTAACAGTAGTAATTAAAATATTTAAAAATCATCGCGTCTCATATTTAAATATATTAAACTTTAATCACATCAAAACCGAGACAATATACACTAAAAATATACAATTTAAAACATTAAAATACACAAAACATAAATTTAAATGTTTCGAGCCTTTTACAAGCATCGCTAATTTTTATCATCAATTTACTTTTTTTATTAACAGCATAAAGACTAAGATCATGACTCAACAAATATTTACCTAATAAAACAGTATTACGTGCACATCTTTTAAACATGAATTATTGCTAGCACTTCAAAAATTTTACTGATGATTAATGTGTGATGTGTATTTCAAGTGCTCATAAGAGTTTCAAGTTTAGTGCTTGTATTTATTGAAATTTAATTTTTCCGATTGAGTGAAAATAATGCCTGGACCGGGACTCGAACCCCGGATCTTTGACTTACAAGGTCAAGGCTCTACCAATTGAGCTATCCAGGCCGACATCCCGGTCAGCATTACTCACTCAGAAAACCTTTTAGGCAGAAACAATCTGGTCTATCATTTAGATAGCTCAACAGAAATAAGCCGCAGGAAATGGAAAACACCATTAAACAATGGGAGAATGAAATACAATTTTTTAATAAAATCACACAATCAACTGTGGAAGAAAATCATATTTATTGAAATTTAATTTTTCCGACTGAGTGAAAATAATGCCTGGACCGGGACTCGAACCCCAGATCTTTGACTTACAAGGTCAAGGCTCTACCAATTGAGCTATCCAGGCCGACATCCCGGTCAGCATTACTCACTCAGAAAACCTTTTAGGCAGAAACAATCTGGTCTATCATTTAGATAGCTCAACAGAAATAAGCCACAGGAAATGGAAAACACCATTAAACAATGGGAGAATGAAATACAATTTTTTAATAAAATCACACAATCAACTGTGGAAGAAAATCATATTTATTGAAATTTAATTTTTCCGACTGAGTGAAAATAATGCCTGGACCGGGACTCGAACCCCGGATCTTTGACTTACAAGGTCAAGGCTCTACCAATTGAGCTATCCAGGCCGACATCCCGGTCAGCATTACTCACTCAGCATTACTCACTCATTACTCAAAACCTTTTCTGCCTAAAAGTTTTTCTGAGTGAGTAATGCTGACCGGATAGCTCAGTTGGTAGAGCCTTGACCTTGTAAGTCAAAGATCCGGGGTTAGAGTCCCGGTCCAGGCATTATTTTCATTCAGTCGGAAAAATTAAATTTCAATAAATGTGATTTTCTTCCACAGTTGATTGTGTGATTTTATTAAAAAATTGTATTTCATTCTCCCATTGTTTAATGGTGTTTTCCATTTCCTGCGGCTTATTTCTGTTGAGCTGTCTAAATGATAGACCAGATTGTTTCTGCCTAAAAGGTTTTCTGAGTGAGTAATGCTGACCGGGATGTCGGCCTGGATAGCTCAATTGGTAGAGCCTTGACCTTGTAAGTCAAAGATCCGGGGTTCGAGTCCCGGTCCAGGCATTATTTTCACTCAGTCGGAAAAATTAAATTTCAATAAATATGATTTTCTTCCACAGTTGATTGTGTGATTTTATTAAAAAATTAGTGCTTGTAGTTTATTCTTTAATGCTTATCACACACACAAAAAAAATATAAAAATAATACAGTTCTGCAGATGCCTACTAAACATCCGTTCTCATTTGAATCTAAATACACTACATTTCTATAACTTCTTTAAAACATCTGCAAGAGAAAACATATTATTAGTTTACGTTCACAGTCTATTTCAAAAGGATGTGAGTAATAAAAATAGGTGAATCACACATCTGATTATTCTCCAAGAGGGAGCTTTTCACAGCTTCTATTCTAAAAGATAATAATGATGTATTTTGTTAATTGTTTCAGTGCGATACGATACGGGTGTTGATGTTGCTATAATAATTTGAGTAAGCATGATTCTTTATGGGTATGTATAGCAAACACATTTCTATTTATTAAGGTAAAAAGTTTTTTTTGAAAGATGTTCTCAAGTCGACCTGTCGATGTTCTCTGGCTGAAAACTGAACCCGACCTGCAAGAAAAACAAATCAGTCAACCTGACCCGTGGGTCAGGTCGGGTTCAGGTAAAATCAGATTACCCGACCCGATGCAGGATTCTAATTCAGTATAGAAGATTGGATTGTAAGTATCTCGCTAAGTCCCACTGAAAGATACATTTCAGTAATATATGGAAAAAAATTTGATTTTTCCCAATTAATCATGCTTCTGTCGAGTGCTCATCAAGTATTTAAAATCAAAATTAAATTTCTAAATAGACCGATAGAAATTTGAGTAATTCTGTCTATATTTCTTTTATTCCATTTGCAAAATTTGATTTTTGGATATATTGACTTTGAAGAATATTGTCTGTAAAGTGCAAGAGGGAAAAATTATTAAATTTCCATTTTAAGTTACTTGATTTTTTTCAACTACTTAACTCGGGGATTATTGTGTGTGGGTAGGATTTTTTTTGAGATTTCAGGATTTTTTTTTTTTTTGCGTTGTGTATTTCTTGGTTTCTTTTAGGAATTTTTGAATTTATATATATTTTGATTTCAAAGTTTATTTTCCAATTATTAGAGGGGACCGGGTGTAAGATTTTTCCTTTAAATTTTGGATTTTTTTTTTTTTTTTTAAGGGGGGGGGGGAGACATGTTGCTGATTTACTTTTTTTAAAATCTCAGCTGTAAATTTCTTTGTTTACATTAAAAAATCAGTTGCAGATTAGAGTCGTTTGTGGATTATAGTTCTGCGGATTAATAGGAGTTGATTGTATATTTACAGGAAGCTTTTCCTAATTTTTTTTTTTTTTCCCCACTTGAGATTATGGTGTTTTGTTTTTTCATTTAGCTATTTTTAAGAATTAAATTATTTAGTAATTTAAGCTTATTGTGATTTATAAAATAAATTGCTGGTATGACAGAATGAGCTTATACTTTTAAAGCTGTTATTGTAATAAAATTTTCAACTTTGCTATTTATAAAATGTTCATTTTAAACGACAAAATTACTTCAACTTGTTTATTTGTATCTTTTAATAGGATGTTACTCCCTCCCCATGTGAATCTTTACCCCCTGTTGGAAGTTCTTTAAATAATAAACCCAAAGAATCGCCTTCAGAGACAGAAGAAAAGTCACATTGTTTATCTGTAAATTTTCCTGCTAAAGAAAGCTATGGCAAAGTTAGTACTTTATTATAATAACAATTTTGCATTTTTATTTATTATGCTTATAAATTAATTCTATTTAAACATAAGTTTATTTCTTATATTAGGTTGTGTTAAATGTAAAGTGTAAAATCAATTATAAACCTTATAAAAATGTAAAATTTGACTTTCATCACCTTAAGGTTTTATGGCTGCTACAGCACACAGACTTCGTTAGAAGCATTGATTACTCTTGGCTTTGATCTTGAGCATTGGGTCCACTTTTTGTCTATTTCATAAGATTTTACATTATTACATGCACCACATTTTGCCGAAATCTCAACATGAAACTTTTTAAAATTAGTAAAATAACTATTTTTATGTTATTAAAAAGTGAAGCTGTAGAGATTTTGTCAAAATACAGTGCATGCAACAATATCGAGTCTTCTGAAATAGATGGAAGGTGGGGCTTCATACGCAAGAGAGGGCAAGAGAAAAGATGAGGTAAAAGTAAACCAACACTTCACTCCACGCCTCACGAGGGTTGTGTATTGTAGCTGGAAACTTTGAGGAAAGGAAATAAAGTTTTACAACTTTTAAGTGATTTGTTTAATTCTTTTTTTTTTTTTTCCTAAAAAAACTTTGTAATATTACTTTTATTATTACGTAAATTTGTAGGCATATTTTAAATATCATTGACATATGTGTATGTATTTGGAGGGAGGGTGGAGGATGCTATCATTGCAAACAAAACAAACATAATTGTGAGTTAGGAATAATTTTTTATTCTTGTTTGAAAAAAAGCTTAATTCTTTGAGCATGTCTTTTTTTTTTTTTTTTTCTTAATGCTAAATACTGAACATTAAGGCCTATGATGATGCTAACATCCTGAATATCCTTGAAGGTATACTCGTAAAATCTGAGGCCAGTCTTTAAAATTATGTGTTTTGTTAACATGTAACGTAACAGCAATGTAGTGCATGAAATAATTTTTCAGAATTTTTATTTTTTAAAATTGTGACTACTTTCCACTTTTTTTTTTTTTAAATATAAAATATATAATCTTATTGCAATTCCAATTATGTATTGAAGCACTTCCCGCAGTTTTAATACATGGTTGATATTCAGTTGTTCACTTGGAAGTTCAAATTTTAGAAATTAAAATTTTAAAAACTAAATTTTGAACTTAGTATTTTTCCACTTACGATTTTGATGTGACACTCACACAGTAATCTATCTATATCATTATATAAAGCGCAAAAAATTGTTTGTTTGTGGAGGGTAATCTCTGAAACTACTGAACCGATTTAAAAACTTCTTTCACTGACCGAAAGCTACAGTATGCCATATTGTTATAGGCTATATTTAATTTTGATAAAATAAATTTTAGTTTAAAATCTGAGCATTTTAATTAAAATCCCCATAGAAGCCGTAATAGAAATGGAAATAATGAAATATTAAAAAAATTAGCTGCTGCCAACATAAAAGAAACATTTACATATTCATTTCGTTTTTAAAATATCTTGACGTGAAAAGAAAAGAAATATATTTGCACGTGCATTAAATTGAAATTCATATAAAGCTTTTTTAATTGTTAAACTTACACGTTAAATCTGACGTCATTATAGAATTAAAAGTGTTTATTTTTCTAATAATTTAATTTGATATGATATGATATAATATCTAAGCATTAATGTTTAAACCACGGAATCTTTATTACTCTGTGGTTTAAACTGATGTGTGTAAACCAGTGTAAATGAAATTGGAATTTAAAAATAAATAAATAAATAAAATAAAATAAGAAATTCTATTTTATAATATTATTTATTTTAATTTATAATTGTTGCCAAAAAGACTTACGAATTAATTTATTTTTAGACATACAATAAAATATATTTTCACGCGAACAATAATATAAAAAGTGAACTGGATTTTTTGTAAAAAAATAATAAAGATCGAGGAAAATTATTTCCCCATTTTAATCCCCATATTTGGATTAGATATGTATTAGTTATCATGTGCATCCGTTAGATTAAATTGTTTTTGTTGTAAAATTGATAAAATTGGAATTTTAAATTTCAAAACTCTAGAAAAAAAAAAATGGCAAATTTCCATATTCGATTGAAAACAAACATTTCATTTCAAAGGATGATATTTACACAATAAACATCCAACTAATAAACTAATTAAAAGGGAAAGGATAAATATTCTATCATAATTTGAAGTCAAATTTGTTTTCAAATGTCTAAATAAAGTATCTGATATAATATACTAATATATTGCAGCGGAATAGATTTGATATCCGTCATCCTTGGCAGAAAAAAAAAAAATATATCGCCAAATTATCTGGCGAATATAATTTAATTCCTTTCAAAAATCATGGTTATTTTAAAAACTTACATTAAGAGTGTAACGAATAATATGAAACAATATTTCGTACAATACATATTACGAAAATATACATCTGGCATGTATATTTTCGTATTACGTTTTTGATCGCCAAATACAAAAAACGCCAAGGGTGACAGTTTTGAAATTTAAAATTAAAATTTTGTCAATTTGACAGCAAAATAACTCAATCTAAAGCATGCATACAATAACTAATATATATCTATACCCAAATATGAGGATTAAAATCGGGAAATAATTCTTCTAGAATTTTAATTAAAAAAAAAAAAAAATCCAATGAGCGATTAACATGGCAAATCTTTTTCTTGCATCCACGAGCGGTCAGTGATGTCACTTCCCTTGCGTATTGAGATGTTTAAATTTATTTGGCGACTATTTTTAGCAACTAACAGTTATGGCAAGTAGCTCAATATACATAGCGCATACAGCCATTACTGAAATGTAAATAGCATTTATTTATTTGAGTTACATTATGTTGACTGGAAACCTATTTAATATACCTATGCTCTATAGCTATACTAATATAAAAAGAAGAAAGGTTTATATGCATATGTAGAGAACGATCGCTAGAACTAAAAAGCTGATTGCTTTTTTTTTTTTTTTCTTCTTCTTTCAATAATCAAAAGTTACACTGTCTCTCTCTAAGTGCTAGAAGCTATAATAAATTTTGGTAAAATAAATTTTTAATTAAAATTTTCAATATTTTAATTGAAAACAAAGCATAGATTTGATATCTATCGTCATTGGCGATTTTTGTATTTGGCGATCGAAAACGTAATACGAAAATCTGTATATTATCGTAGTAAATACGAGATGTATGTGTTTACTTCAATTACCCTACTACCGTAGGTAGTGGAAGTATTGTATAGGTTTTGGCAATTGGTCAGTGTGTGTGTATATGTGCACGTGTGTGTGTAATCTTCTGGCTGTCATATCTCCAAAACTAATAAAAATAGAACTACTAAACTTCACAAGTGATTCAGGTCTGGTGTACAGATAAATTTTCCAAATTTTCGTGAAAATTGAAAAACCGGAATTGGGTCATCGGAAACCAGAAATGGGACCCTAAGCCCATATTAAAAAACACCTCTAATGATTTTCTTCAAAGTTGCTATATAAATAATATATTAGATGCCCTTTCGATTGAAAAGTTGCTTAGTTCAGGAAAATTGATAGGCGTCCTCTATAAACAGCTCAATTTCAAACTTCGCAAGTGCGTTCCTTTAAAAACGCCTGTACGGATTTTTTTCAAACTCGCCATGTTAACTTCCTATTAAATATCCTTTTGTATGTAATTATTGTTTTTAGGTCAATAATTGAGTATGTTAAGTTTTGGTAAAAGTTGGTATCTCAAAAACGGCTCTAACGTATTCTTGAAAAATTTTTCTTTAATCCAATTTAGATAACCTTTCTCAAGTATTACGTGCTTATTACAGGAATATTAACGGTCATCCTGATTAGGTAGTTCAGTTTTAGATCTCGGAAATTCGTGTTTAAAAAAATAACTATCAATTTTTTTCCCCTTATTTTTTAACTCGCTATGAAAACTCTGTTGTATGTGTCTTTATACGTGTATCAAGTTTCTCTTACTCGAAAATCTCAAAAAATGCAAGTAATATCTCCAAAAAATTTTATATATTACGTGTAATAGTGGGTAATGGAAGTCGTGTGGTTGTTTCACACCAGATTCTGTAATAGTATATATTGTACGAATATTGTTTCATATTATTGATTTCTCCTTTAATATAAATTATTAAAATAATAATCAATTATGGAAAAAATTAAATATACTTGCGAAATGAACAAATAAATAATAATTAAAGCTATTATGACGTCAATTTTATCAAAAACATTTTCATGTCATATGTTTATTTTTCAATATTTTTTATTCATGAGTAAAGAAATGTTTCTTTTTATGAAATAAATAAATAAATAAATAGCATTAAGTAAAAATTACCAACATTTAACAACTAATTAAAAAAAATAATTGTAAAATTATATTTTGACTTTCCAGTTAATAATATTGCCTGACTATATATAACATATAAACTGATATATTTCTTGATTTTTTACATATCAATCCATCTTTAACTAAAATTTGTTCATCAGTGCGAAGCCGGACGGGTCAGCTAGTATTTGATACTCTGCTGCTTATCAAAGCAGCCAAGAAAACTAAGAAGCCACATATACTTTAGGAGATTAGGGCTAAGTTTGTTTGTCATGTGTTTTTTCTATCATAGGACAAATGTAAACTGAAAAAATGATTAAAAAAAAAATTTTTTTTAATCTTTTCCTGAAAAATGAAAAAGTGTGCACATTTCTTGCAATATCAAAATTAGTTGGAAAATAATAATACAGTCGAACCTCATTAATATGAACACGCTTAACGTGAATTACTTTTAACTGTGAATTGTTTCCACTATCCACGTCATAATGAAGATCAGTTTCTGAGTTACTGATAGCATGAACTACTCGTAACATGAACACATTTATTACCCTTGAGATTCATGTTAATGAGGTCCAACTGTAATAAAATAAAAAAAAATTCTTGCAGTCTCTCACTCTAATGGGAACCCTGTATTTGTATCATATCCTATGAAAAATATACTTTCCTTTTGAAAGCAGATTCATTTTTCATGAATAAGATTACTATTTAAAACCTTATTTATATTTTATTGAGGAAATTTGAACTAATTTAAAAGTAAAAACCTATTACAGGAGAAAGAAGTTATTAACAATAATATTCTTAATTAAAAATAAAAACTATACACTCGAAGTAATGTGCATAGACTTTTCACTCCCGACTTCATTAACATTGTGACTATCTCCTCCTGGTTTGGCAAATGATTTCTTTTCTGTTGTTACTTTCAGAAAAAAAGGACAATTCTATATGAAAACTTTTTAGATGTCGCAATAATAATCAAAGTTAATGAATTTCGAACCACCGTTTATCGTTAAACCAAACAATGACAACAAAATAATAAATTTTAAGTGTGAAAATGTCCTCAGATATAAATATAATGCTCTTCATTCATACATAAATCGTACAATAATCATATGTTGTTCAAACGAAAATCTTCCTAAACGTGAAATAACAAAATTACTGAAATTGCAAGTTACAGTAAAAATTAAATCGTAAATACAACTGACTGTAAATTCTATTACTGCAATTCTATATTGCAAAGCTCCTCAAAATAAGTTTAAAATGAAGCTTCAAAACTCAATACACCAATAAAACCTAACTGTAATGTTTTTCAATGCATCAGAAATGACAAAGACCCGTTAGATCCATTACAAAATGCAGAAATTTATCAAATTGAATGGCAAACGGAAGATAATAAACAGTGTTTTTGCATAGGAATAACCAAGCAAACAACAAAAAACAAAATCCAAAGAAGAGTAAATAGATATTAAATACAATTGAACCACAACAGCATTAACCTTAACAGCAAAATTAATGAAGAAACAAACTATAAAAATTGATTTCAAAAACCCTAAAAAAATAGCTGCTAATTACAAAAAAATTACTTTTATGGAATCAATAGAGATGCAGTAGAAATATTACCTAATGAATATAGCTGTAACTGTGCCAAACCTAACCAAAATTTCGATGCGAGGCGGTACTTCCTTCTTTTTCTCAGGGTTCGTACTCCTCAGGGAAAACCTGGAAAACAGGGAATACTCAGGGAATTTGGAATTTGTTAAAAAAAAGTCAGGGAAAATAAAAATTTTCATTAAAACTCTGGGAAAATCAGTTATAAAATCTGGAAAAACAATTATTTTTTTTTCTCTCAAGTTATGTTTTTCTTGTTTAGCTTCGTATCAAAATTTAAATAATGAATTATTGTGAAAATACGCATGTAATTATGACTTCTACCTGAATTTCTATTATGATCGGCAGTAATATGACATCATACAGTGGAAGTAGCTGTATTTTGTCTTGTCTAGAAGAGCGTTTCTTGTAATATGTCACTAATATTTTCTTGAAAATTGTCTGGGAACTCAGGGAAATTTTTTACCATATTTGAGTATGAACCCTGATTTTGTCTTGTCTAGAAGAGCGTTTCTTGTAATATGTCGCTAATATTTTCTTGAAAATTGTCTAGGAACTCAGGGAAATTTTTTACCATATTTGAGTATGAACCCTGATTTTGTCTTGTCTAGAAGAGCGTTTCTTGTAATATATCACTAATATTTTCTTGAAAATTGTCTGGGAACTCAGGGAATTTTTTTACCATATTTGAGTATGAACCCTGTTGAAAGTAACAGCATAAGGGAAATCACTAGCCAAATCATCACAGAGATGATAGGGGGGGGGTGAAAGGTCTATGCACACTACTTCAAGTATATTCATATTGTTTTTATTTAAAAATATTATCTATCATTAATAACTTCTCATCTCCCTTGTTAGTTTTGTCCAAATAATTATAGAATATTTTTACTGATTCCTAATTCTCATACCATATTAATTATATGTTTTGTATATTTTCAGAGTGAAGAGAATTCTGAAATGAAATTAGATTTTACATTTGAATCTGGCTTAGAACAGCTTTCAGATGATAAAGGAAGAAATTCAGCGAACAGTGGACACTTATCTAATAAGTCCATAAATATATCAAGGTCTATGGATGTCTCTAATTCTGCAACTACTGTTGGTGTACAATCTCCCATTTCACCTTCAGCTGATGATTTGAATCTTAAAATACAATCTGTTAAAAAGGTAACTTTTATTATTATTATTTACTTACTTTTTCTTATTTTATTCTTAAAATCTAGTGTGTAATTTGTTTTTGGAGGTAGTGGGGTCAAAGACATAAAATTTGGCCCATATCACCAAAAATTTAAGATAGAAGTGTTTCAAAATGTAAAAAGCCAAAATGGTATACACAAATAATTTATAATTTGATTTAGTTCAATAAAGTTATACGTTGAGAATAATTTGAGAAATGTAACAGTTTTGCATTGAATGGTAGTACTTGAAAGGGTCGGCACATACTGTTATACTGCAGTTATCACACTGGTGATTTCTTTTTTTTTTTTTTTTTTAAATATGTGTATGTAAGAGAGAGAAATACAGTATTTAAAACACAATAATCACAATGTTTACAAGCATTTTGTGATTAAGTTGTTCCAATCCATAGTAAATGTTGTCCAGTAAATCATGATGATAATAATGAACATAGTAAAATTTTTCATGTTGCTGATGCTTTTATTTTTGGATTTATTTTCAATTATTTTTTTCTGCTAATTTTTGCTGGAAGACATGAAATGCTGTATTTTTATGAATAGTTTTAAAAATAACATAACTGTTTAAAAAGATCTCATGTCAAGGCAGCAAAAAAATATTATTTTGTAATCTTCTGAAATCATTGCATAACGTTGATTTGCTAAGAATTTGTTTTCCTTAATCGACTGTATTTTTATTGTAATCCAACACTTTCAAATCAAAACCTTTTTTTTTTAAATTATTAATTTTTTATCATTTTTTACCAGAAAAAATATTCATACAAATCATCACTTTGCACTAGTGCGTATATGTGTGTGCTTCAGTGATACTGGCCGAGAAATTTTCTCATGTATGTGCACTTATGATGAAAATGGGTTAACCAATCAAATGCCTGACAGTTTTTCTGTAATTGCAAACTAATAGTATGTATAGTCTAAAAATATAAAAGGAGAGTTTATATAGCAAGTTAAAAGAAATAAGGACATCTAAAAAGTTTATTTAGCAAAAACAGGGGGGGGGGGATGAGCTGTTTTTAAGCTACCAACTTTCAGTCCCACTTCAGAGTGTTGAAGAAATATCTCCTGATTTGTAAAGGAAATGTTCTGATTTTGGACTTTTAAGATGTTATCAACTCTTAATTGCTAAAATATTGTTGTTAATTTACTACTTTTTTTTTTTTTTTTTTTTTCTAATCTGTTTCATAGGTTTGGGAAAATGATCCAATCTTACCTACAGTAATGGAACATCCTCAAGCAGTATCTGAAGAAAATTCATGTCCAACCTCATATGGTTCCTTTTCTGGTACTAATGAAACTGCAGCTAGTGTTTATAATAATGCTGACAACAGTTCTCAGAATAGAAAAGAATCCGAAACAACAGAAATATCATTCAGGTATTTAAAATTTTAATATATTAAAATGAAAGGCTTAAAGTTTTTGCTTCAGTTTTGTATAGTGGTATTAAAATAAATAAATTGAAAGGTTAAAAGTTTTTTCACTTATTTTTTCTAATGCTGTTCCTAGATTGAAGTAGCAATATTTAAAAGATATAAAATTCTTTCAGTTGATTAATGGTAACAAAACAATGTTAAAAGGATAAAATGAATTTTTTATTGCCAATTTTTATTATTTATCTGTAAAATTTAAGGATTTTCATTTTTTTCCTTTAATTTAGAGAAATGCATGAACTTTTTACATTTTTGTTATAATTCTAAATGAAAAAGGGACAATTTTAAAAAAGAACATTAGATTATTTTCCTATTGAAAGATTGAAATTTTGCTACAGCTAAAATTTAGATGTAACTGATATAGTTTCAAGTATTGCACTTTTGTTAAATAACACTTTCAAGCAATCAGAACAATAATGCTGTTACCTTTAATTCTATTTCATTTTACTGTTCCCTACATTTTCCAACATATTTTATGTGACAAGATTTTGCTAATTTTTTTGCTTTACTAAAACTTCTCAAATTTGCATGATTTTTATACCATGAAATAATTTGTACTTGAATGTACCTAGATTTCAAACACTCTATTCCATGTCCAAAATACAGCCAAACCTCGTTAACATGAATCCCAAGGGGACCAAAAAAAAAAAATGTTCATATTATCAGTAGTTCATGCTATTAGTAACTAATTATCATTTTGACAGGGATTGTGGAATTTTTTTTCTTTTTTTTTTTTAACTCTTGCTTTTTCGATTTTGAACTAACATACATTTAAATTTTATCTATTAATGCGTACTGTATACTTATTTTATTCCTCTTGATTATTTTTATAGGGAGAATTCTCCTCTTCAGCAGAGTAATTCTGCTCTTTCAAAAAGTATTGATCATAGTGTAACTTCTGTCAAATCTCATATTCAAATGGCAGCTCAACATAACTCTATGGCTGGTCCTCATTGTGCTGGACCTCTAAGTCCACCATTAATGGGTGGATTAGAAGCAATGACTGGTATTCGTGCTATTACTGGACTTGCAAGTTCGGTACAAGTTGCTGGGATTCCAGCTATTCCAAGCCCACCTACTGTTCTTTTCAATTCCTCGCAACAGGTAAGTGTCTTTTATTTTAGTTTAGGATTTTTATTTCTTTTTCTTTTTCATTCAGTCCACAAATTTATAGAATTAGAGAAATCTTGTTTTTATAATTATGGTAAAAAATATTGAAACGTGTAAGAATATCAAAGTTCTTGAGATATATTTACTCTTTCACCAAAAAAATTGTAATAAGGATATTACTACATAGCTGGAATCAGAGCAGTTGGATATTTATTCTCTTAAACACTTATTAGAAGACATGGCCTTGTATAGCAAAAAATAAATTCTTGCAATTTAGAGGGAAATTTCAGAGGCATAAATATTTTCTGCACTCCTGCAGCAGTCTTCATCTGTCTTGAGTATTGAACTTACAATTCTCCAACTATAAGCTCGATTCTCCGACAACTGAATTACTGCAGCTCACTCAGGCAGAGTGGCTAGCACTCAGAAAATTTAGAAAAGTCAGGTAATTTTGACAAGTTTTGTGAAAATAAGCTATGTTAATCATTAAATTATTAATACTATTATAAATGATTAAATTTTTCGCTAATGTTTTCATGAGCAATAAACAGAGTCAGGGAAAAGTATGGGGAAAATCTCATAAAATGGTCAGGAAATTTTAATGCTAGCCACTTTGTCAGGTAAGGTGCAATGAGGAAAGTAAACATTTAAGCCAAGTAACTGTGATTTAAGCTTAAGATAGACTGAAACAAAATAACTTTTTTCATGAATTGTGCCTTAAATATTTAGGATTTTTTTTTCGCCGCCCCCCCCCCCCTCATACAGAATAGAATTATAAGTGTATGCAAATTTTTGTTGAAACTTTATATACAGGGGTGAGATTTTTCAGCTTTTTTTATGTGCTTTTGTTCTTTTTTCATACATTGAAGATTAAAATAAATATTTATTACTCTCATATAATAGATTTTGCCATCAAAATTCTAGTATTTCATTTCAACTTCTTGCCTTTGCGTGTACAGTTTCAGCTCTTTTGTATTTTTGTTAATCTCATCCCTGTATATATTTGTTTACTTTAGAAACTTTGCAGAAAAAAAAAAAAAAAATGCAGACTAGATGGATAAAGTCAGGCTAATTAATTATAATTTTAAGATATCGGTGAAATTTGTATGATGTCTGGTATGAGATGACGAGAAGTATTAACAAATAATAAAACATGTAAAATTTGCATCTTCAGAGAAAATAAATTATGAACAGCTGCAAGTACAGTAATAAAGAGACAATGTAAATTATTTTAAGTCTGCAGCTTTCTTTGGATGTATGTTAAAGTTTTATTTAAGAAAAATCAAGTTGTTTTGAATAATGTGTGTTGCAACCCCAGCAGTTTAGAAAATAAGACAGGGTTCATACTCCTCAGGGAATACTCAGGGAATTTGGAATTTGTTAAAAAAAAGTCAGGGAAAATCAGGTATAAAACCTGGAAAAAACAAATGTTTTTTTCTCTCAAGTTATGTTTTTCTTGTTTAGCTTCATATCAAATTCTAAATGATTAAATATTGTGAAAATATGCATGTAAATAATGATTTCTACCTTGATCGGCAGTAATATGACATCATACAGTGGAAGTAGCATTATTTTGTCCTGTCTAGAAGAGTGTTTCTTGTAATATGTCGCTAATATTTCCTTGAAAGTTGTCTGGGAACTCAGGGAATTTTTTTCCCATATTTGAGTATGAACCCTGTAAGAGATAAAAGCTAGTTGTCACTGGCACCTAGCATTTTTTTTTTTTTCCCTAGTCGCTAAAATGATGTTTTTTCCAATGTGACAACAAATATATGTCAAATTGTTAAGAAAAACAAGCAGATGCAGAATTGACCCCCTTGCCTGCTTGTGCTTGTAAGGCAGATATATTGATATTTGTGATTTTTCAAAGCTCGGGAAAACAAGGAAAAAAGATTAAATAAATAAATATATATATATATATATATATATATATATATATATATAATGTGAAATGATCTGAAAAAGCGAATTTTCGTAATACTAGTAGGAAATGTATAATCAAATGATGGCTAGGTGCAAAATCATGGTCGTTAAACTAAATGTTTTATGTGCAAAATATGACTATCAACTACTAGTTTCAAAACCTGGACCCCTGTTTTAGATAGACTTGTGTTGCCTAATGCCCAAACTTTTTGTATTATGTCTAGATCTATTTATGTCCACCACCACTGACTGCCACATCCATCTATTTGAAAAAGAAAGAAGCAAAATTGTACATCTAATGCAATTAGAAAATAGAGAGGGGGAAAAAGAATGCCTATAAAAAATATTTTATGTAACAAATTTGTTGTCCATGTCTATGATTTTACTGATGTGTGTTGTTGACTTGGTGACAATTAATGCGAGACTTCTGTAAACCGTGCTAATCAGAGTTGTTCTTTTACAACACTTTTATGTATATATATATTTACCCATATTTTCTTGGAAGGCTTGATTTTAGAATTTGTACTATATCTTCATCATGGCAGTGTTGTTCCTAACATTTATTTCAATTTTTGCATTACCAGTACCTGTCATGTGTATAAATGGTTTTATACTTTTATTCTTGCTTATCACTTTCACAAGAAATGCGTCTGTTTGAATAGAATGTTTTCTGTTTTTATTCAGATGGCACAGACTGGCATGTATCAGCCACTTCAGATGGATAGTCGTCAAACGCCTGCTGCTGCAGTTGCTGCTGCTATGGTCCAATTTTCTCAGTCTCCTCATGGTTATGCTCCTCTTGGTACTTATGGCCTGTCTCACCAGCCTCCACCGAATCCTCAACTATCCAATGCTTATGGACAGCAATCCCTATTTGTACAGCCTCCTACTGCTCACCAGGGTCAAGATCTTTACTCATCCAGTCAATACAGAGTACAACCCCCTTATGCCCAGAGTCAACATGTATCTTCAAACCAGGTATTATTGCTTTTGTTTTGTGGTTATAAATCTACTTAAAAATTGTACTTCTATTGTAAATACCCAACCTTGATATCTAATATATTTTGGCTATGTCTTGGAAAAGGAACAATTGAATACTTTAAAATTTTGTTTTTAAAAGTATTTATGTATATCAAATGTGGTAGTTCCTTTATAGATAGTGCTTTACAAATACTAGTATTTTTTTAATTAATATTTTGATATGTATTGTACATTGCATTATATAAGATTTAGACAACTTTAAGAGTGCAACAGATAGCCAGGAAACATACTGCATTCAGCTAATCTGGCCCGTGTGCCAAATAATTGGCAGTAGCCGTTTATTGTGATTATCTGGAAATACATTTGGCCTAAAATTATAAGGCCAACTACGTTTTTATTTTTCATAGATCTGATTGTTAAAATTTCTAGATTTTATATAGCTTGAAAGTTTAATCTTGTAAAACTACAAAGTATTAATTTACTTATTGTAATGATAATTTCAGTTTCTAAATAAAAAGAAACTGCCGACAATTATTATTCATCTACAATGTTCCTGGATATTCAAGACACAGTTAAAAAAAAAAAAAAAAAAAAAAAGTATAACTATTTCTGCTGTATTAATAGCAAAAAAATTTTCTGTTCTCACAACACAGACTTGTTTATTAGATAAAATGGTGCACAGAATAAAAGTCAACAAAATAAATAAAATAAAAATAAGTAAAGACAAAAATATTAAATAAAACTTTTTGCTACAAACATATATGTTTTTCCTAGTTTTTCTGCTGTTAAAGTTTCTTAAAAATCTTTTATTATGAGCAATGTAATGAGGAATTATTTTTTAAACATTTTTCTTTCTTTTCTACTTTATGAAATGCTGTTGATAAGTAACAGTTACATATTTGTGCCAACTCTCTCTTATTCTCTCACATTTCTCCCTTATTCTGAACATTTTAAAATTATACCTATAATTTATTCAAAGCTTCAATTTTTCAAGCAAGATTTTTGCTTTTGCTGAAAAAAAAAATTCTCATATCTCAATAGATAGCGCTGTTAGATTTTTATTTAATAATTAAGTTTAATTTACATGTATATATTTTTGGCAATTTAAGCCATGGATTAAACTATTAAATATTGTCATAATAATTAAAAAAAAAAAAAAAAAAAAAAAAAAAAATCATAAAAAGATATAGAATATGTAGAATTTCTGACACTAGTAATGACAAAATTTCGAACTAATTTGAAGCAATTTAAGCCTCTTAATTTTGATGTTTTTATATTGTAACATTTAAAATTATTATCCTGATGCTAATGTTATATTTTTTTGTAAGTTATATGTATGCATTTTGATCATAATTGTATTTGAACTTATGAAGTTTTATTTTATGTTGTATTAGACTATAATGTTTATTAACAATGCTCCATTCCCTCCCTCCTCCCTCCCAATAAATTTATAATGTATAAATTAGAATTCTAGGTAGTTCTTAGAAACTCCTTACTTTTCTTAATCATAAATGCGTATGCACCATGCAAGTGTTAAAAAAAAAAAAAAAAATGCAGTACATTTTGCATATTAACCATTATAATTATCTTGTTTTAAAGATATATATAACCAATGATATAAATTAGTGCATGTCATAGACTTGTTTGAGATTTTTAGAAATTCAGTTTTTAGTTGATAGTGATTGTAATATAGCTATTCTTTGTCAATTTGACATATATTAAGAGACATTTTGTTTTCTCTTTCATTAGGTAATGAGTGCTCAGCAGAATTTGAATTCACATTTGTTGGGCTCTCAGCTAGTACAGACTAGGCCAGCTGCTGGTCCTTCACCGGCTGCACCCCATTTTCAGAGCCTTAGTGGATTACAAGCTGTTCAGCCTACGCCGCAGACATCTTACTTTTCAACATCTGCACAGCCTCAGACTGCTAATTATTATCATCAGCCACCTGCAACACCTGGATCTCCTATGCAACAACAACCCCAGTATCCTTCCCATCAGAGCTATGGATCCCAATCTGCTCTCAATGTGCTGCCCCAGACAGCTGCACCAAATTTTCGGAATTATGGAAGTCACCAATACAAGACTCAAAGTAGTGTAATGAACAATATTGTGCCTGAAGCGACATCTCTAAGATCTACTACTCGATCACCAACTGTTGATATACCTAACAATCGGAATATGTTTGGAGTCAGCACTGCTGTGTCAACAACATTGAGTTCTACTCCTGTTGTTGCAGTACCTCCGATGTCCTCATCAAGTGTTGGCAAACTTGGCCAAACACAATCTAATGCTCTTTCAACCAGTCGAATGAGTTCTGGTTCTAATAAGACATCTCAGTATTCATTGCCCCAATCACAGCAACATTATTATCCATTTGGGCAGCAAAAATTTGGACATGTTCAGTCAAATACAGTTCGACCTACTCAAGTTCTATTTCCCAATGTTGTGAGAAATCCACCTCATCAGCAATTACCTGCTGTTGCAGCTGCTTCTAACATGCATTATCCACCTCCCATTCAAAGACCAGGTCCAGCTGCTGCTGCTGTAGCACAGGCTGCAACTCAACCCAATGCTAAAATAGGAATCAGACCACAAGCCAGTGTACTGGTATGTGATTCTTTTCCTATTGCAATGTCTAAATCACATGTGTACTATAACAATTTGTTGTGATATTTCCTAATCTTATGTACATTAAATTGTATTTTGTAGTTAGATGTGGTCATAACATTTTTAGTAATTTCATGAATAAAACTACATTTCACATCTTGTGTGAAAGTATTATTTAACAATTTTCTGTGTCTTGTTTTTTTATAATGTTGTAGACTCACCCCTAAATGTATATTCTTTGCTATTAATATTTCTTTTATGATGCTCAGTTATTTCCCTCTATCTATTTGTGGTTTTGGTTCTTTGCTTTTACATATACAGTGGAACCTGTAAAAGTGACCACCTTACTAAAGTGACCATTTTCCAATTTTAAAGATACTTTATAATGTGACCACCTGCGTATAGTGACCATTTTAGCCGGTCCCTAGGGGGGTCACTTTAGACAGGTTCCACTGTATATGCTAAACTATCAAGCAGTAAATGTAAATTTTGCAAATAAAATTAGTTTGCTTGTTTTTTTTTTTTTTGGTTTTTTTTTTTTTTTTCTTTTACTAGCATCTTTTCTTTTAGAGCATGTGCAATTTTTTAAAATTTCTTTTTGCAATGGGAAATTTAGTTTTAATTTTACCCTCTCTCCCTGTTACCACCTTCTAATTTTGGTGACTGCGATTAAATAAGCGATAGATCATGCTGTGTGGATTTTTTAAGGTAAAGAATGTGATCCTTAATAATTAAAATGTTGTATTCAAGATATTTTGGTATATTGCTTACTTGATTATTTTCTTATAGGTTCCTGGGGGTAAATTGACTTCAGCTCAGCAAGCAAAACTGCGTGCCGAAGCTGTTCAACAAACTCACATGTTTTTTGCCCAATCCAAAACTGGAAAGCACGAAGAAAATGCATCCGGTATGTTAACGCAAGAAAAAGGAAGCTTGCAAAGTGGTTCTGTACAAAAACTTTCTTTGCCAAATTCCAATGAAGAGGAAAAAGAGAAGCAAACGTCCACTGAGGCATCAGCCAGCGGGGATGGTAAAGAAAGTTTTGAAGGGGGTGATGTAAATTCTGTTGAGGAATGAACTCAGATAATTTGGTTGGTTATGGTTAAAATAATACACCTGAATGTGGTTTATAAGATGTTGAGCTCACTAATTAATATTGTGCAGCTGTTTGCATCTTAATTCGGGAAATTCTTACTACTCACTTTAACATGACATAGCATGTGTTGCGTACCACCTATGCTGACATGCATTTATGTATTTCTCTTTCAAATTAATGAAAAACAAAGACTTTCCTGATTCTCTACCAGTGGCATATCTAGTAACCTGTTTTTCTGCAAATGAACTGATAGCGTCTGTAGTTAGTGTATTTCATTGGACTGTTTAATTTTTTTTTTAAATGAAAAAAAGCCATACTTTTAGTTTTCACTACTCTTGGATGTAAGTTATGATGAACGACTTTTTTGTATGTCTGGAAGACAACTTTCCAAAGAAGGGTAATGTTAAAAGTATTAGTAGCAAAGGAGGCTAGAGAATTAAGTGAAATTATTCTGGCCAGTTAGCCAGTTTGGGTATATTTAATATTTTGATGTCAAATGGGGCTATTAAAGTATATATGTATATTATGTGTGTGAGTGCATGTGAGTCTTTTTAAATTTCTTTGGTACTACAGCCAGGCGAAAACACTTGACATACTTACTAAAAAAAAAAAGGGAAAAATACAAACGCTTTGCTTTTTATAGCACAAGTGGATGTTTGGAGGGTTATGACACTAATCAGAGAGGTACCAAAAGTGGACCAAATGGCGAACAAAAGTACAATCTTTACTTGCGAAAAGCTAAAAAAATGCTTTCTCTTAATTTCCACTCCCTTTTCTTCCCTTATGTGTTGTGTATTAACCTTATGTCCTGGTAGTTTTTGTGCATATTTGTGATCTGAACATTATATGCCAAGGACTTTTCTGCTGGCAAGTTAATTCTCACAAATATGAAAAATTAAAAAAGGATTATGTATGATCTTTTGTCCAGCATTGTATACCACTCTGGAAAGTGATTAATGAATGCACTTGTATAGTAAAGTTTTATGGGCCTGACAATGTAACAGTTCCGAAACCTGGGCCCACTGTCAAAAAAAGGTACTCTCAGGTAGGGATGCCTGACATTGATTTTTGTTAGAAATGCTTTTGAAAGTTCACTACTTGTTCTTAGGTGAAGCACAGCCATTATTTGACAGTGCTTTACTGCAGTTGTTTTGTTAAAAAAAAAAAAAAGTTGTGAACTCTGTAAAGCAAGCTTTCATTCATGTATACATATTACATTGTGAGACCACTGCCGGCCAAGTTTAAATTCTGTGGGGTTTAGTTATGTATTCATTTTTATGTTTAACTCATTACACAGTTGCATGCTTTTAATGTTGACTGTTGGTGTGCTTCAACGGCACTCTTCACTTGTGTGTTGAGAGGTATTTTTCTTTTATTTTTCAATGAAGATCAAACATATGCTTTTTTTTCCCCATCAGAAGACTGTATGTAGTTGACTTTTGCTGCAATAAAGCACTGTAAAGTATGTATTTGCTGTGTGATTTTTGTCTCATTGCATTAGATAACATTACAGCTATTCAATGAATAATAATTTTTTTATTCAAATAAAATCAGATTGCTTAAAAAAAGTAAAGATTGTATTAAAAAAAAAGTATTTTGGTATAAAAGTGCAGCATTGCTAATCTTGAGTGCTGTAGTATCAAATTTAAATATTCAAAGCTTGAATTCAAAATCTTTTTCTATTTTCTTTTAAAAAATGCTTCATTTATATGCTGATAGTGTATGAATTCCAAATAAAATTAATTTTATGAAAAACAGCATCTGTTCCAGGCTCTTTTTTAATTTGTATAGATTAGTAGTTGTATATAGCTTCATGTGATTAAATGATTTAAGAGATTTGGCCAAGAATTTTTTTTTTTTTTTTCCTCTGTGTGGCTACCGTGGAATTCTGAGATTTTTAACATTTAAAAAATGGGTATGAATGTAAATGTACACCTTTCACGAAATAACTTACTTTAACACGTTCACGTCGGCACATTCTTCTCAAAAGTATCTGAGCTCTAACCAATTATTCCGATATCAAAAAAGTATACTTAAAACAGTTTTGTTCAACAAATCCTTGTGGAATCATGTTCTTAGACTGACTAAGATCATGACTCGACAAGGATTTATATAACAAAGCAGTATTAAGTGTACTTTTTTTTTGGACAGGGATTATTGCTAGTGGTCGGATACTTTTGCTGTGAGCCAATGGTGGACCACGCCTGCGTGAACGTGTTAAATAAAGCAATTAATTCAAGAACACTGATTTTTCGCTTATAAAAAAATTTTTGAAAAAATTAAATGCTGTAAAGTCTGTAGGCAATGAAGAGTAAGTGGATTTACCACTAAACAAGCCATATAATTTTGGTTAAAATCAGGAATTCAATTCTTATATAAAAATCAGGAATTCAATTCTTATATAAAAATCAGGAAGACATAAATTATGAGGCATAGATCATCCTTGTGAAAACAAAGATCATCTTTTACAAGGATGAAAGATCCTGAATTTTTTACACTTGTATTTAATTTTATCAAAATCTTCTATTTCTCTTACTTTTCCCAACACAAAAACAGGGTGGCAACAATCAAGGAAAACAAGTAAATCAGGGAACCACCAATCTGGAAATATCAAGGAAATTTGTAAAAAAAAAAAAATCATGGAAATTTTTATTTTTACCAAGCAAACATAACTGAAAGATCGCCAAACAGGTGTTATCTTAGCCATGATTACAGTTGGCAGCAAAATTATTGAAGCATATATCCACATTTTTCATAATCTTTTTTAGTTTGATTGCTAATTTTTATCATCAACCTACTTTTTTATAAACAGCATAAAGACTAAGATCATGACTCTATAAATATTTACTTAACAGTATTAGGTGCACTTCATTTAAATAGGAATTATTGCTAACGTTTCAATAATTTTGCTTCTGACTGCACACTGGATTGACTGCTTTCTAATGTAATCTTGCAAAGTTAACATTATTATTATTTTTTATTTCTTTGATTAAATATTTTTAGCGTAACAACTTGAGGATTAATTAATTTCATGTTCTGATGTTAATATGCTGTGCAATTAAAATAATTAATATTTTTACAGTTTTTTTTTTTTTTTTTTTAATTCTCCCAAATTTTGAATTTTACATTTTATTTTCCTTTCTATAAGTGAACAAAGAAAAAAATATATATATTGAGATATTTTTGTCCATCAGTATGCTTGCAGTAGTTTAGTGAGCATGTTAAATGCGAGTGCAATATACACAGACTTGTGGAATGTATATAATAGGTAACTGAAATCATGAAAATCTATCAAAATTAGTCAGGGAAAAATCAGGGAACTTTTTTTCTGAATTTCTGTAGCCACCCTGAAAAATCGGAAAAGTTTTTGCCTTGTTATTTTATGCAGAAATACAAAACTGATAGTCGGGGAATTTTTTTTTTTTTTTTTTTTTTTTTCTGAAATCTTGTAGCCACCCTGAAAAATCTGAAAGTTTCTGCCTTGTTATTTTATGTAGAAATACAAAACTGATAGGGTGAATCAGGGTAAATGGCACACTTTTTACGATAATTTAACTTGAAATGCAAATTGCCAGCTAATTTATGTAGCAACATGAAATTTGTGTGCAATAGAGTGGGGTTGGTTTGCAGATCACGCCTTTTACTTTTATTTTACTTTTTTTTTTTTGGGGGGGGGGGCAGTTAAATGCTTGCTCCACTTATCCCAGGGTGATGACTTACCCCAGGGTAAGTTGATCACCATCTTGATTTTTCAATTTAATGGCAATGTGATGTTATTAAGAAAAATGGGACAACACTCCACACCGCCGGCTTTTCAGCAAAAAATAAATATATCTTCTTAACAAGAGAAGTTGCATTTAAAATTTCGGAAATAGCATTTTGTGCTTAAACAAAAAAGCCTATTCATTTTTTTAACTAACCAATTTTTTCAAAAAAATGTAGATTCTAAGTTTTTTACATTTTCATTTACATTCTTACAATAAGAATACAAAGATTTTTATTTTTTTTTAATACTAGGCTTAATTGGACAAACACACATTTGAACACCTTTTCTCTCAAGTCTTAGAAATGGCACATTAAAAAACAACTACCTTTATGTTCTATTTCAAAAAGAAACAGGCACAATGCCTAAATAAAACAATAAATTAATGTACTAATGTGATTCTCACAATAATCTAGTGTTAAGGGCCCTCTTCACTCACAGCCGCCGGAAGCCGAAACTAATGTTATTCAATGGGAAATTTTTCTTTACAAATAACTTATTAACTAATACATATTTTTAAATTCTGTTTTCACATTCTGAAAGTTCCCAGCTGTTAAATTGACACACCTTTTCTAAAATATTATTTTTTTATATTTTATTTTGAAGCTGCAAAATACGAATTTTCAATATGGGAAATTTTTTCATTTTGCAATTTCGAAATAAAATATTAAAAATTGAAAAATTACATTTTTAAAAAAGGTCCGTCAATTTATCAGTTGGGAATTTTCTGAATGTGAAAACAAGAATTTAAAAATATGTATTAGTTAATAAGTTATTTGTAAAGAAAATTTCCCCATTGAATAACATTGGCTCGGGCTTCCGGCGACGGTGAGTGAAGAGGGCCGTTAACATAAACACGTAAGCTGCCTGTAAACCTACTTGCATCCTTGCAAAATAAGCCTACTGCAAATTCAAAGCAGTCAGTACTAACAGTGACCATGATTAATAATTGAACATTGAAACAATAATTCATAGAACAGCACTTTCTGTGATAACCCACTTATCCCAATTTTGAAAAAAACATAAAGCAACTTGGCCCTTACGGTCCTTGGTAGTCCCTCTCCCTTTTCTCCTTCTCTATGTAATCCAATGGTATTTTTGTTGCTTTGAAAAATAAGGTTTTTCGATTTTTGTTTTGAATTTATCTTTAAAATGTTGCCTTTTTCTTAGAGAGCAATTAAAAAAAAATAAAGATAAACAAAGTTCAGGGTTTAATTTTCAACCTCAAAAAGAAATATTTAAACTTTTTTTCGGTGTGGCCTAAGGTAAAAAGGTAACATGTTCTGAATGAGATATCTTGGTAATACAAAGCAACAAAAGTGTCTTTGGATTTACATGGGAAGGAAGTAAGGGAAAATCTACCAAGAACCCTTAAAAGGATACTTCGACTAGCAATAACCCTGTTATTCTATGGAGAAATTTGTTTTGTAAATTTAGTCATTAACTCTGTACTGTTAAGTATAAAGTACCAAAGTACTGTTAAGTATAAAGTTACCAATAATGTCGATCAAGTGCATAGTCAGACCCAGAAAAAAATTCTCTATCGATTGGTATAAAGGATTTAAATCCATGTCATTTAGTGTTTGAGAAAATCTGTTGGTAAAAAAAAGATTAAAGTCAGAAATTTAGCATTAATCTTTGTATAAAATATTTAATTCAATTTTTTCCCTTTATTAAATGAAGGTTGACAATCACTGAACAGTATAAAGGGTATAAATCAACATAATCCCTCTTTCCTAATAGATTCTTCTGATTAGTTTTTAGTTTAACTTTATTTTTCGTCTCCTGAAAAATCAAGAATATGGACTTAAATCCTTTATACTTATCAGTACAGAACTAATGTATTTTTAAATGTTTTGTTTTCACATTTAGAAAATTCATGTTTAATATTTAATTTTAAAGCTGTAAAATGAAATATTAAAAATTTTTGAAAAATAAGAATAAATATAATTGTGAATTTTCTAAATGCGAAAACTAAATTTAAAAAAAATAATAATTAGGCGATGAATAATTTGTAAAACAAACTTCTTCATAGAATAATTGAGTTAAACTGTCAGTCAAATTAGGTGAAGTATCCTCTTAATTACCTTGAATTAAATGCTTGTGACATGAAACAAAGTTTGAATGATAATACAGTCGAACCTCATTAACGTGAATCTCAAGGGGGATAAAGAATTTGTTCATGTTATCAGTAACTCGGAAACTAATCATCCTTTTGATGGGAATTGTTGAAACAGTTCATGTTAAAAGTAATTCATGTTGAGCGTGTTCACATTAACAAGGTTCAACTATATCTTATCTACACTTCCATAAATCTTTAGTTTTAAAAGAAATTGTCGATAATTTGTAGTTAATTTTTCCACTAAATCATTTTTTCTATCAATTTGATTTTCTTTTTTAAATAAAATCTAGCATAAAACTGAGTGAAATTAAGGTATCATTACTCCATAATATTCTCATGATTTTCCTTATCCAGGAAACTTTCTCAAAAATTTAATTCATGTACTAATATTGATTTTAATATCCAGTATCCCCTTTATCGATCCTGATTCTTCCTACTGAAATAAATTTTTTAACAATGTTGCATTCGGAGAACGGAAAAATAAAATGCTGTTGGCTTATTCAGTATTTTTGTTAAAAAAGCTTTAAATAAAAATTATTTTGATTTTTCTTAGCATCACTTCCATTGTTTAAAACTTGCTCATCTAAGAAACTTTTTTATATTTAATATAGCAAGTAAATACTAGTTATCCTTTTCAAGCAGTTTAGTATGATGAATACATTTACTTAGAACAATTTAAAATGATAAAAATTAAAAGAGAAATCACCAAAGGTTATTTAAAAATAATGTAATATAGTGACTGTTATTTAAAGGACACAACTTCATATTTTAAAGCAAAGGACTTTATAATAGATAGATAACTTGATATTAAAAAAAATTAAAGGAAATTTAATTTAGTACTGATGTCTTAGTATTTACCAGTCTCTCACAAAATAGATTATTTTGAAATGAAGGGTAGGGAGTAAGTTCAAAATTATTACGAGTTTAAGAAAATAATTGTGCTAAATGACTTTGATAAACTGTGCATACAGAGGTAGTCAACCTTTTTATACCTACTGTCCAGTTGTGTATATTAGTAGTAAAATTTTCTAATCACCTCCCAGCTCTACAAAAACTGTGATTTTGTAAGTAAGGAAGAACTTTATAAAATTGAGTTATAGCAAGGTAAAGCATTTTTCCATTTCAATGCTTTTAAAAAGTCAAATAAAAGAAGTGCCTTAATATCAGACAAAACCCTTCCTGCTCTCACCATAAAAGCTGAAATGCCCACTTGTGGGTGATAGGAATGCAGTTGACTACCACTGCTTTACTATGTTGTTAAATGGCAAATTGCAGGGGTCTCAGTGGTCACTTTTTTCACTAAAAAGTCACTTTTTTTCATTTGGTCACTTAAAAGTCACTTTTTTTGTCACTTGGTCACTTTTTCCACTTTCTTCAGTTAAAATCCTTCTTATCCTTCTTTTTTCCCCCCAAAGTTTAAAATTGATTCATAATTTTTTTCCCTTTTAATGTAAATTTTTTTTTTGCCAAACGTATGATACTGTGCCAAAATTAGAAACTTCTGATCTAGTAGCATTAATAAGAGAAATGTGGGAAGAACTGGTTTAGCCTAAAAAGTTTCTGGACAAGCATATGATACTGCACCAAAACTAAAAGCTCCTATTCTTGCTCCTCTTCTCCTATCCTACATCCCTTTCGCTGTATAACTCTGCTGATAAAACTGCTAAAACCGAATTAATTTGGGCAATGAAATGTATTGTAAGCAATTATTCAGCCAATTTCTGTAATGGAACTGCTGAAGTGTTTAAAGCTATGATCTCAGAGTCTTTACTGGATGATTTTAGTTTAAGTGCAAGTAAATTTTCTTATCTTGTTACAGAAGCATTGGGTTTATATTTTAAGAATAAAATGTTGGAAGATGCCTACACATCATATTATTTTGTGCTATTTGATGAAACGACTAATAACAAGAGCAAAAAAGAATTGCAGATTGCTATAAAATACTGGTCTAAAGAAAGAAATGAAATTGTTTTGATGCATTTAGATTCTGTATTCATGGGAGGTGCTACTGCTGAAGAGTTGAGCCCTAATATTTTAAAGTGTTTGGATGGATCAGCACTGTCGCTCAATAAACTTATGATTGGTAGTGATGGACCTCTAGTGAATGCCAAAGTTTTTAGAATAACAAATGAAGAAGTTAAAGCGATGCCAGGAAGAGAAAAGGGTCTTCTTCAAGCGGGAACTTGCAATTTGCATGTTATTAATGATGTGTTCTTAAAAGGATTAGAAGTTTATGGATCTGATGTTTCAGACTTTTTCTTAAGTCTGTACTATTTTTTTCCGTGGTTGGCCTTCAAGAATGGAGGAATATGAAGACATACAGAAGAAAAAAGATTTTATCTTACACAAAATCATTAAACATTCCTCAGTACGATGGCTGACATTAGAAGGAGCGATATCTCGTGTTCTAGAACAATGGCCTGCTATTATTTGATATCTTTTACATTATTTGCCATCAAAAAAAGTCAAAAATATCTTAACATGAATTGTTATACGAAAATACACAATTTAGAATCGGACAAAACCATGAAAACTCAATTAATATTTATTCTATCAAGTACTCAGCTGTTCTCAAAGTATTGCACTATATTCCAGAAAGAAGAACCAATGATTCATGTTTTATATGATGGGTTAAAGGAATTGTTAGTCACAGTTATGAGAAGAGTGTGCAAGAAAAATTCAGTGGAAAAAACAGTTAAAAATGAAGATTTTGAAACTGCTTTTGATGAAGTCAATCTTCTGTTAAGTAAAGATATTGTTTGTGGGGATGCAGTCGTCAATGAATTACGGAATATGCCTGAAAACCTTCAAAAAGAATTTTTAAATAATGTTCGAAGTCACTATATAAAAGCTGGAGAATACTTAGTTAACAAAATCTTCCAAGAAAACAATAATTTGAAGTATTTTACATTTCTGAATTTCAATGAAATTGGCAAGAAGAGAGCTGCAATAATATATTGTTCAGATTGCCAAATCTTTTGCCAGGGTCTCTTAACACAACCATGCTAATTGATGAATGGCATCTTCTTCAATTGGAGGAGCTTCCTTTATCTTCAAATGTCAGAATTAATCATGCATGGCAAAAAATATTTGGCAAAAAATGCAATGGGTGCATTAAAATATCCAGTTATCCAGGAAGTCGTCAAAATCTGCTTGGCAGTATCGCATGGCAGTGCTGACATTGAAAGAGGGTTTTAAGATTCCAGAAGAATAATATCGGAAGATCGCACAAAAATGCTTGAAAGAACTTTGAATGCAAAACTGCATGTATTAGCTGCATTAAAATTTTATGATTATAAACCTGAGCTGGTACCTGTAACCAAAGAACTTTTAGTTTTAGCTAGGGGAGCTTTTTCCAAGTATAAGCTATATCTTGAAGAGGAAAAAAAGAAGAAAGAACTGCTGATGAAAAAAGATGAAGAAGAAAATAATGAGAAGAAATCAATAGAGAAAAATTTAAAAAACATTGATGAACTTGAAACCAAATTAGTTGAAGCCTGAAAAGTGGAAAATGCTAAAGTAAAAGTTAGTGATAAATTGCTGAAAGAAGCCAATGATAGATTAAAAAAAGGAATAAAAAATGAAGATCTTCAACAGATAAGAATTGCTCAAGCCATGTTGGAAGGGTTGAAAACTGTAAAAGAAGAAGAAAATGCACAATGGGAAAAAACAACCTCAATTGAGAAAAAATTGCAGAAAAGAAAATCTGCAATTTTAACAAATTTTGTTGCAAAAAAAGTCAAAAACTCAATGAATATGTATTAAAAATAATTGCTATCTAATTTGCTGTATGTAAAATAAAAATGTTAGAAAAGTTTGAATAACTGTTTTTTTCTTCTGCTTATTATTTTAATGTATATTTTGAAATAGTATGAATATTAAAAAAAAAAAAAAAGATTACGGAAAACAAAAATGTTTGGTTAAAAAATGTTGATTTCTTCAGTATGTTTTATTTCTCTTCTGCATAAATTGAAAAGTATTTTTAAACATTTTGTGTATAATTATTAAAAAGTATATATTTTTCTTTTCTTTTTATTTTTTGATATTATATAGAACAATGTTGCTCTCTAAAATATATATTAAGATCCTTTTTGTAAAACATTTTGTCTTTCATGAAAAAGTGGTTTCATATAGTATTTAGGAGGAAAAAATATCAAATAATAAATGTAATTAAAACCCAAATAAACTACTACGTCAGAAACGCCAAAGAAAAATATTGGAAATGCATACAGCTGTTTTGGTACCGTCTTCAGTGCAAAAAGGATTCTGAATCAGGAGAGGTGCTCGTATATATAGAACAGGGGCTGGATTTAGTTCAACCAATAGGATTACGGGAAAGGTGGGGAGAGTGGCCAATAAGAATTTAGAAAAGTTAGCTGTGTAAACAGTAGAAAAATTAAGAAAATGTGGACTGAATATAAAATTTCCAACAGTCAGACAAATAGGGAATAGCGAAATCACAATTTACAAGGTTTTTAAAATTTTTATAAATATGAAAAGCTTCAAAGAAATCAAGTTCATGAATGGATTTAGGTCTGCAAATTATTTTAGCTGAATTAAATTTAAAATTATGATTTTCCTCCCAGCAATGTTTAGAAATAGCCAATTTATTGGTTTCTTGTTTACGGACGTAATTCATATGTTCTTTTACACGAAATTTAAGACTGCGTTTAGTTTGGCCAATATATGATTATATATATTTGGGGAATTTATAGTATTTCCTGTCAGTGTGGTTTATCATATATTGGCCAAACTAAACGCATTCTTAAATTTCGTGTAAAAGAACATATGAATTACGTCCGCAAACAAGAAACCAATAAATTGGCTATTTCTAAACATTGCTGGGAGGAAAACCATAATTTTAAATTTAATTCAGCTAAAACAATTTGCAGACCTAAATCCATTCATGAACTCGATTTCTTTGAAGCTTTTCATATTTATAAAAATTTTAAAAACCTTGTAAATTGTGATTTCGCTATTCCCTATTTGTCTGACTGTTGGAAATTTTATATTCAGTCCACATTTTCTTAATTTTTCTACTGTTTACACAGCTAACTTTCCTAAATTCTTATTGGCCACTCTCCCCACCTTTCCCGTAATCCTGTTGGTTGAACTAAATCTGGCCCCTTTCCTATATATACGAGCACCTCTCCTGATTCAGAATCCTTTTTGCACTGAAGACAGTATGCTATAGGCTACCGAAACAGCTGTATGCATTTCCAATATTTTTCTTTGGCATTTCTGACATAGTAGTTTATTCGGGTTTTAATATTCCAACGCCAAGACTCCTGTTATTATTAATAAATGTAATTGCCATTCGCGGTATTCTACTGGAATATCCTGCATTTGGAAAAGTATGTTCTATATGCATATTTGTTTATAGATATATTTCAATTCTAAATATAGTTCATTTGATGAATGGATAATATTCTTTTTTTTAATGAATTTGTGTTATTACTGTAATAACTGATAAATATAGTTAAATTTTACACGAAGACAAACTCTTGTATTACGTAAATAATGTTGTTATTTTGGTCACTTTAAAGTCACGTTTTTCAGAAAATTGGTCACTATTTCCACTATTTTTGAACTAGGTTTATGCTGAGAACCCTGCAAATTGGCATACCTTGGAATATATAGTCGAACCTCGTTAACGTGAGTTACTTTTAACATGAACTGTTTGCACAATCCCCGTCAAAATGAAGAGTAGTGTAGTTACATAAAGATTAGTTACTGATAGCATAAACTACTGACAATATGAAGAATTTTTTTGTTCCCCCTTTGAGATTCACGTTAACAAGGTTCGACTGCATCAGAATTAATAAATTACATAAGACAGTAATTTTTAGGTCAGTGAGAAATTGAGATCAATTTTTAAAAAGCTTATATTGAAAGATCATTTCTGATAAATAGTAATGTGATTATTCGAGAAATCTCAAGTGGCCCATTTAAGTAATTTAGTATAAGATTACTATAAATATTTACTAAAAAAAACAACTAATTCCTTAATTTACTATTCCTTCCCCCCCCCCCCCCCATAATATTGTGAAATATTATTGGGGGGGGGGAATTGTACTAAAATACTTGAAGGAGCCTCTTGATATCTGACAAGTAGCTTACAACTGTATCAAGGCAATTTTTATGAAAGATTGTATTTAACGGAATAAAAATAAATAAAGGCAAATACTTTAAAAATGCTTCACTAACAATCTCTTGCACAGGGTTCATATTCATGAGGAAAAACCTAAAATACTCAAAGAATTTGGATTTTGTTAAATTTTTTTATTTTCCCTGATTTTTTTTTTTTTTTTCATTGATATTCTGGAAAAAGTTGGTTATAAAACCTGGAAAAAAGAATATTTCCTTTCTCTCATATTTTTCTTGTTTAGCTTCATATCGAGATTCAAATAAGTGTCATGAAAATGCACTTGTAAACAATGATTTATATATGAATTTCCATCATGATCGGCAATAAAATAACATCATACAGTGGAAATAGAAGTATTTTCTCCTCTTTATAGGAATGTTTCTTGTTGCTAATATTTTCCTGAAAATTGTTTGTTAAACTCGGAGAATTTTTTTCTCATATGTATGAACCCTGTTGCATCAAGTAACACATTAAAGTTTATGGTAAAAAGTTTTATATCAACATCATAAATTGTTACAGAATACTCTTCACCCGTCATTTCTGGCACTCAAATCCCATGTTATTCTGTGGGGGAAATTTGGTTCACAAATTACTCATTGCCTAATGTTTTTTCTTTTGAATTTCATTTTCTCATTCAGAAAATTTACAATTGTTAGAACTGCTTTTTTTTTTTTTTTAATGTTTCATTTTGAAGCTTTAAAGTACAAAAAATGTACTTAGTTCATCTTTTCAGTGGTTGTGAATTTTCTGAATGTGAAAATGGTATTTTAAAAAATACATTAGGTAATGAGTAATTTGCATGCTTACCAACCTCCCTTAACATGTATATACAGAATGATTAAAATTAAACTTGAGGCATTCGAAGACAAATGATTCTAGATCTGAGTAAAGCTTAAAATGTGTGTTGTATAGATCTTGGGATTAATGTTTACATTGCATTTAAAAAAAAAAGGTTGAAAGTTCATCTGCAGGTTGCTGAAGGCCAATTGACTACACAAGGCTCTAAACGTCAGTGGTGGACCCTCTGTGTGTGTGGAGGAAGGGGGGGGGGGTAACTAAAAGGACTTGGCCCGTGTTTACACAAGTTTTGGAAAAAATCGTGAATGCTGGACAGCTAGATCAACATTCATCACCTTGGATCAAACTTAGCTTATTACATCTACTAGGTTTGAGAGCAGAACCTCTTGGCCATTGATGAGGTGGTTGTATTGTTGATACAAATGATTATTATCTTGTGACCTAAAGCATGTTGCAAATGAGTTATGGAAAGGATTAATGCATATTTGATCAGAAGCATGGTCAGTGTGTGCAAATGATCTATTCTATTGAACAGGAATTGCTTTTATATTAAAATTCATTTGCATCTGCTGCAACACTAAAGGCTATCTGTTGAGAAATGTAAAACTTTTTTTTACCTATTTCTGGCCCATATTGTATACTAACACAACTGAAGTTTCATTCTGGTGCTGTCGATAGAACTGATGCTGTTGGCCATTCAGTACCATCAGTTTGAGGTTACACATCAGTCAGATTTGTTCTTTCCCCCTTCCCAAGTAAGGTAATCCTATGGGTTTTTTGTTGGTTTGTATTTCTAAGGATATCAAGTTTTTTTTCTAATAACACTCTTTGAAAGAGCCTTTTATCTTATTAAGCAATAAAAAGAAAGAAAGAAATTATTTATTTTTTAATTGCTCACTATGGTGAAGGGTGACATGTTCAAAAAAACAGAATTTAAAAAGAAAATCAAAATTGGAAATAATTTATTTTTGAAAAGAGATACTGATGCATTTAGACCCTGCATACAGAGATGAAACTTTTATCTACCCGTTTAGGATTTTTCAGAGCTACCCCTGAATTCATGGTTTTTGAAAAAACCTTCACTAAATTTCATATTTAATTCACCCTTGTAAATTAAAGGATTTTCTAAAAATCAGTTACTCTTAAAAATAGCAGTAGCCATAAGCAATATCATTAATAAGGCTTCCCCCGCCATTCATTCTACATACAAACAGCAATTTTCTGTGATAGGTTGTTTCACATTTGATTAGGTCATTTTTTGAAAATCCTGACTTATTTAGTAAGAATTCTATGTTGTGATTAACACTTTCGCGACCGTATGTTTGTGTTTTTGGTAGCATGTTCCGCCTTTGGGCGTTACCCTTTCAAGCTACATTATTTCAGAATAACGTTTTCTGTATCCATATTTATATTTCATATGAATATACATATTAATTATACTCAGGGCTGAAATCTTCCAGGGCTACCCCTGAATTCAGGGTTTTTGAAAATTTTGCTCTTTCTGAATTTCTTGTTAAATTATTTTGTTTTTATAGAAAATTCTCGGTTTGAATGTTTAATTTGCTTTATGATATATTAAGAATTCTCAAAATATCACTTATTGTAGGTAGCCATATGATATATCATTAATAAGCTTCCCCTATCTGCATGCAAGTAGCAGTTTTCAGGATTTTTTCATGTTAAGTAGTTTCACCCCTCTATACTCTTTCTAATGAAAGCATTTCTATCCATAGTATTTTGATTATACAAATATGAATATAAGGAATATTTTTTAAGAAACATTGCAACATAAAAATTGCAAAAGAAACACCCACTGGAGGAGTTACAAATTTCCAAATGATGTGAATCTACGTCAGCAGTCGCAAAAGTGTTATTCGGATACTTGAGTGCTGTAGGTTACTTCTTATAAGGTTACTTCTGCATGGGTTTTCTTTTGCGATAATTACAGTGTCACACTTAGTTAATTTGAAGATTTTTATTATATCTTACTGTAATACTAACTTAATGACTGATAATCAGTTTTCCTTGGTAAAGAAAAATTCCTTTTTATTGGCAGAAAGTCATTTATCTATACTTCTCTTAATATTCTCTCCCTGTTTGTATCACCTATTTGCAGAGCAAAAGTTGTACAATTTTATTCTGAATTATATATTTTTTTAAAGTCATAATTTCTTATTGACTCCACTAATTTTAATTAGTTCAACACAAATAAAATATTATCACCTGATAAACTGATATTTGTAGACTTATACAGGTTTATTTATTGACACATGCTTATTTACAAATTGATGTACATATTATACAGGGTGATTCATAAAGAAGTATACAGTTTCAATGCACTATAAACCAAAAACTATGCAAGATATTATATGTTACCTGTAACGGAATTGTATGGGATTATATTACTTCTTCAGTCACCTGAAATGTGAAAATCCTTCCCTACCAAAACCTGCGTTGCCAACAAAAGGCATATCCTATTCAGAATAAATGACATTTTAAAAATCCAATAGCGTCACACTTAGATTGTGAAAGAATCGAACATTCTTCTGAAGTCCGAATTTAGCATGAGGGCAAACGTCACACACACTATACCTCCCTTGCAAAAGGGTGATGGAGGGGGAAGGGGATCTGACCTGACAAGAATCATTTCAATTTAGATAAGAAAGCGCTTACAGATTCATACAATTTTCTGTTAGAGAAATGTTTCTTGCTTCTTTTCAATTGACTGATTGATGTAAAATCGTATAGGAACTTGTATGACTAATCTTTAAACAGCAATGAATTGAGGGGATTGCGTTTTGTCAGATGGAAAAGTGGATTAAACGAAGTCATTAAATAATAGAGTGATTATGATAATTTTGTACAATTTATTAAGCAGTAAAAGACTGTTAGGATTGCATTGAGAATGTATTTGTAAAATATAAAAAATAACTATGAGCCTATGAGAATGGATATAAAATATATAAAAAAATAAATACAATAAAAATAAAAATCAGCATTATTTATCAAAATACTTCTAGTGTCACAAATGAAGATTTTAATTTCTTAAATTCTCCATCAAATACTTACACTGGGAAATATATCTTCAGATGACATTAAATACTATAATAGAATATAGTGAAAGTGTCACTAATGATATTTTATACACTTCCTACCAATGAGTATTTGGATACTTGAATACAGACGTTTTATCAAATATCTAGGAAAGTTCGAAAAACGTCATGAAACTTTGGGATTGTCAAGAATACCTCATATATTTCAGCAAAAGTTTTGTCCCAAAAAGGAAAAGCGGACCAGAAAAAAATTAAAATGTTTTGGATCACCCTGTAAAAAAGTAATGCTTCAGATGTTTTTTGGCTCTAACATGTGACTATGAAGATTCTTATAATTATCTCTATAAATTTTTATGAGGCTACCACATATATTCATAGAGATATAACGATTTATTTAAAGGAATTACAACTTTTTTAATTACACCTCAGGGAAGTGAAGAATCACTTTTAGGGAATTTGGCATACTACATTAGACACAACCTATTGCAATTAAAATGCAAAAATTTTAAACATCTTACGAAATGTGAGCAGTTTTAGTAAAATTTCATTTGCATATTATTATAGCCAACAGTATTGAGCTACGTATGGGCCAAACCACAGTAAATCGTTTTGTTGTGGAGAGGACATTTCAGTATTTATTGTATCTCAATTCTTCAAATTATTTGTGTTTAACCAACTTAGCTTCGGCTTCCGGCGGCGGTTCTTTCTTCCCATGTTATCTATGGGATCTTTGTTGCATGTTGCTTCGTTTTATATAAGGATATCTCGTTCAAAAATGAAGTTTTTTCAAATACTGTTTTTTGAATATATCGCCCTTTAGCTAAGTAATTAAAAAAAAAAAAAAAAATTAAATATTGTATTTCATTAAATATATTTAGGACTAAGTTTTGATCTCTAAATAAAATATTTAAATTTATTTTTTCAAAATATTGTTCACTACGCTAAAAGATAACATATTCAAAAAGTACTATTTAAAAAAAAACAGAATATGAAAAATTTCATTTTTGAAAGAGTGATCCTTATAAAACAAAGCAATGAAAATACCATTTGAATAATTTCAGGTCCATAGAAAACATGACCCTTTATCAGATAAACAAAGTAGACACAAGTCTTGCAAACAACGTGGCAATGCATCAACAATTTTATTATTGTAGTAGTAATTACTTTGATTTTATTTAGTAATTAAGCATATATTTAATAAAGGGCTTTGCTTAATGTGTAACTGAATCACCACCTAACAAATAATGGTTTAGATAACAAAGATTTGATCTGAAAAAACAAAATCCAACTTTTGTTTTCTTTTCAGGAAAAGAAAATATTTTGATTGTTTTATCATATTTCCATAAAAATTAAACCTCAGCATTTTCCTCATCAATTGAGCAGATTTGCACAATAATATCAATTAACAGCTCCAGAAGGAATTTATTGTTGATTCAAAGTAAACAATGATTATAAATGGAATGAAAATTAAGAATTTGCCCCCCCCCCTCCCCAAAAAAAAAAAAATTGTTTTCTTCATATATATTTTTAAAGTACTAAATTTGAAAAAAAAAATAGAATTCATTGATTACATTATGTACTTGATAAGTTATCAAATATTTTTACTTTCCGAACACTATAGTGAGGAAAGTATTGTAATCATGTCAAAAATCCGAATTCGAGATTTTGATGTTTCTATACGTTTCGAGGTCCAACGAGTCCGTTTTCACTATTTTTACGATGATCTATGTATGTGTGTGTGTATGTCTGTGAGTGAACACGCTAGCGTCTAAACGCTTTGTTCGAATAAGCTCAAAGTTGGTACGTATATTGTAAGTCACCATAGTACGAACCCTATAGATTTTGGTGAATCTAGCACTTATAGTTTTTTTACAGGGACACAAAGAAAAATTCTTTATCATTATGGCCAAAGGACCAAAATCTTAAAAGTGCGATAGCATCTAAATGCCTTATTCAATTGAGCAAAAACTTTATACACATATTATAGGTCACAGATACTCAATCTGTGTAGATTTTGGAGAATCTAGCACTTATAGTTTTTTTACAGGGACACAAAGAAAAATTCTTTGCCAAATTTTTAAAAGTGTGATAGCGTCTAAACGCCTTATTAATCTCAGCAAAGAATTTGTACACATGTTATAGGTCACATTTGAATCAACTGTATAGATTTTGGTGAATCTAGCACTTACAGTTTTTTTACAGGGACACAAAGAAAAATTTTTTATCTTTATGGCCTATGAGACCAGCGATAGCATCTAAACGCCTTATTCAATTGAGCTGAAAATTTGTATGAATATTATAAATCACTGTTGCACTAACTATAAGCATTTTGGTGAATCTAGCATTTATAGATTTTTACAGGGACACAACGAAAAATTCTTTATCATTATGATCTAAGGGCTCAAAGTTCAGTAGCGTTAAATAAAACCTCGTGTGATATATGGAGAAAAATACTCAAACACTCTGTTATGGTTTTCTCATTTTTGTTTGTTTAGCAACTCCTCTTTCTTTATTTTATCTACAAAACTGTTAGTTACTCAATGTTCGGAAAGTCGAGTGGAGTCACTCCAGATTTTTTAAATTGTACTCATACTGAAAAAAATTCAAAAATATCTTTAAAATTGTTTCGGAGGAGACAACTAAAATTTTCTATTTGCCTAAGTTTATTAATTATATGATTTTTTTTTTCAATTAAGAGCTTAATATAATTAATTGCATCATAAAAATAAAGGTTTTAAACCTTATTTGTTAAAATTCCTTCTGCTTCAAATAATAAATTTTAGTTGGTCCCTTCCGCAACATATTTTTCCTTTGAACATAATTTTAATTGGAATATTCTTTTATAGAAATATTAATTAATTACTTCAAATTACATTTTTCAGAAACTTCAGTGTCTGTACATTTCAAAAATATAATGTTTTATCTGTTTCAAACAACTTTTTTTTTTTATGTTGGCTTGGGACCAGTTATCATGATTTAAAAAATCCCTAATGGATATCGTGTAACTTCAAAAAATTATGAGAGATAGAATAAACGGAATTTTAGTTAATCTAAAAAAAGAAAGATGGTAGGAGATTTTATCACTATTTACCATTGCACATTGACTGAATGAAAATAAAATTTAAGTAACCCCTTACAAATAATGACAGGAGACTTGGCGTTGGAATATTAAAACCCGAATAAACTACTACGTCAAAGAGAAATATTGGAAATGCATATAGTTGTTTCGGTAGCCTATAGCGTACCGTCTTCAGCATTTTTCTTTGTGTTTCTGACGTAGTAGTTTATTCGGGTTTTAATAAAAAAAACCTTACAGTTTAGGTTTTATTTTTAGAGGAACTGAAATTCTGCTCATTCTATCTCTCATAATTTTTTGAATTTGCACTATATTTGTTTGGGGTTTTCATATGTGTAGCTCAATACTTTTGGCTATTAAATTATGCAAATAAAATTTCGCTAAATCTTGTGCATGCGTAGTTAAAAATTATTTAGCAATATGGCTCATATTTTGTAAGATGTTTAACATTTTAGAATATTTTTGTAATCGTAGAATGTCCTTGCTGCGGTAAATAATCAGTTATTCATACTAAACCATAGAATAAAATCAGAATTCAAATACAATAGCGTAACTTAAGAAATTAAAAACTAAGAAATTTTGTATTATTGGTTATAAAAATAAAGTTTTATTTTAAATGAAAGTTTTGAAGCCCTGAATATTTATGCTTTTATTTATAATTTTTTGTATGTTTATTTATTTTTCAAATGTATAACATATATGTCTTATAATAATAATAATAATAATTTATAATGATCGAAGAGCAAGGAGGAGGAGTTCAATTAATCAATAAACAATTACATATGAAAGTGAAACTTTATGCAAAACAAAATATATTAAAAAGTTAATGTAGAAAAATATCTTTGAAATTTCTCAAAAAAAAAAAAAAAAAAAAAAAAAAAATACTGCTTTATCTTTGTCAAAGGCATTTATAGCAGCAGGGTAATAAATAATTGCAAGATAAAAAGAAATTTTTATGTGCACTACGTTTTTAATTTTCTCGATGAATCGCTTAAACTTGAAAACTCTATGCATTAATAATTACTTTTTTTTTTTTTTTTTTTTTTTGGAGAAGGGGGGGGGGGGTATTATCGATTCAGTTTGAAAGAAAATGATCAAATGTGTAATAAAGAGAGCAATTTTAAGAAATTTTCAAACTTTAATTAGTTAAATAATAGTATTAAAAGAACGTATTGTCATCGTGTTCTGAGCTATTCTAAAAGTTTCAAATGTCTAGCTAGTTGAAAAGTTAGTTAAAAATCCATTGCAAGATTTGTACTGCACAAACAAATAAGAAAGCGAGTTAACAGCATGGTAAAAAGTGAGTTGTTTCTGAGACAGTGATATATGAGATCATATAAATTGACTATATTTGCCAAAAAAAATTAATATAATATTTTAATAATTAATTAATTAAAAGCATTTATATGTGAAAAAAAAGGGGGGGAGGATCAATTAAATAACCAAACATCATCCATTTGTGTATTGATTTAGATGAAACAAGAACAGTTTGAGAGTGTTTTGAACACTATACAATATAATGTAAGAGACAATACAATTTAACTTTTTAAATAATTAACATAGTGATTCATCATATATATATACTACTCTTTCTTCTTGTTATTTCTGTTTTATTTATTTACTTTATTTTTTACTATTGTTATTATTATTTGATTTTGCCCTTGTTTCCCATAGTTTTCATTCTTTTTATAATACTGTTACAAAATTGTAAATAATTGTGTTTATTTTTGTATAAATTCTTTCAAAGAGGCTTAGTAAGTTGATAAAGTGCTAATTTTGTCCATTATAGTCATTTTAGCGTTAAAATAACCTTATTTTCCTTTAAAAACGCGTTAAAAAGCCCCAATAAGGCAGGTAATGGATTTGGCGCCAAATTTGGCGATTTTTTCCCACCTTGGCGATTTTTTGGCGACCTTGGCGAGAAAATCCTTATAAGGGATATACCAAATATGGAAGCTGTAAGTTGATTGGTTGACCACTTTCTAGAGTTTTCTCGAAAAATCTGGGTTCCATGGAACAGTATATAAGAAGCGCTTTCTCGCCAAGGCAGTCAGTTCAGTTCAGTTTTCAGCCAGCTTCGCTAGTGCTTGTATTGCTCTGAGCCACTTTGAGAGAGACCTGCTTCAAGTGTTATTGCTATACAGTTTGTACTGTGGATTTGCTATTGACAGCTGTTGTTTAAGCTGTGGTTACTGCTTGAATTGAAGCTGATAATTGGTTTATTGACCTGTATTTTTCTGGAACTTTCTGTGAATAAATTACTGAATTTTTGTACGTTTGGCCTTTCATTCTCGGACAACTCACGAACCCCCAAGTACGCAACATTTCTTGTGTCAGAAGTGGGATTCGAACCCATGCCCATATTCGTGGACCAGAAATTCAAAAAGCGCTGAGACTCTCCAACATCAGAGACGTAGAATCAGCTTTAGGCTATGCACTTAGGATAGAGGCAGCCCAACAAGCCTCCCGTAAAGACCGCCATACCATAAGAGCAGTCTCATTAAATGACACGCCTGCTGATGAGAATGAAATGAAGAGAAGTTTCACAGAGATCTTAAAGAGATTGCGCAACCTGGAAAATAATATAGAAATAAAGGATCGGAAGATAAAGTGCTGGGGCTGTGGAGGGGATGGTCATGTGAAGAGGAACTGCCCCGTACGACCAACTATAGGAAATCACCCGCCTTCACCATCACTGCAGGGAAACTAAGAGGAGGCCATCTCGCGGGGCGGAGGTTGCCTAAAATTAAAGAGCCCCAATTTACAGTATTTCATGTTTCATCGATGAGTGGCGGCGATAATGGACTTCACGTCTATGGCCAAGTCAACAACGCCACCTGCCGGATGATTCTGGACACGGGAGCCAACGTGACCATCATTAGAACGGATTTGGCTCAAGAACTAAAAGAGAAGATCATCTGGACTCCGCCCTGCGTTAAACTCCAGACTGTGACCGGAGACGAAATCAAAATATATGGAAAAATGAACTTGGCCATCACTTTTGGGAATGCCAGTTACCATCATATGGCATATGTGGCTGATATAAGAGATCCTTTAATCATTGGAATTGATTTCCTGAGAAAATGTAACTTTCAATTGGACTTCAAGAATAATGAACTGCATTCGAGTTCGGAAGACATCGCTGTGTTCAACACTGAAAATCAAGACATTCAGACAATTTGCCAGATAACAGCCAAGTCTGAAATTTCCATCCCTCCACACACAGAGACAATAGTTTCAGGAACACCATCTACAAAGCAATACTTCCGCTATGGACTGATTGAATACCCGAATACAGGCAATAGCCCAAGAGGAGTTCTGGTAGCTTCATCTCTAGTTGATCTCTCAAAGAGTACTATTCCTGTGAGAGTCGCAAACATCAGCGATAAGGTCCGAAAAGTGAAGAAGGATAAGGTGTTAGCAGCCTGCACTCCTGTAACATGCATAAACCGCCCCATGCAATCAACCGAATCCAAGTTTTCTGAGCAATTAACAACGGAACTACTCAAGAATGCAGAGTTAGGAAAGGAACAGAGATGTGCTGCGGAGAAACTACTCCAAGAATTTAAAGACCTTTTTTCTCGAACACCTGAAGACGACGGGCGAACGAACATCACCCAGCACAGAATTGATACATGAAATCATCCTCCAATCAAACAACATCCAAGAAGACTTCCTTTTGCTAAACAGGAAGAGGTCACTGAACTTCTAAATGAAATGCAGCACAATGACGTCATCGAGCCATCAACGAGTCGTTGGGCCTCTCCCATAGTACTGGTGCGGAAAAAGGATGGTTCAACAAGATTTTGCGTGGATTATCGTCGTTTGAATGACATCACGAAGAAAGACAGTTACCCTCTTCCCAGAATTGACGACACATTAGACACACTTGCTGGCAATAAATGGTTCTCGACGTTGGATCTGAAGAGCGGTTACTGGCAAGTAGAATTACATCCTGATGATCGTGAGAAGACTGCATTCACCACGGGACAAGGACTGTGGCAATTTAAAGTTATGCCGTTCGGATTATGTAATGCTCCTGCCACCTTTGAACGCCTGATGGAGACAGTGCTAAAAGGACTTTCCTATGAAGCCTGTCTGGTGTATTTGGATGATATTATCATTGTGGGGCGCACCTTTGAAGACCATCTACGAAACATCCGAAAGGTGCTGGAGAAACTCAGAATGGCTAACCTCAAATTGAATCCAGGCAAGTGTAACTTGTTCCGTCGTGAAGTGAGCTACCTCGGCCATATCATCTCTGCCGAAGGTGTGAGAACTGATCCTGAGAAGATCTCTGCAGTCGAGAACTGGCGTCGCCCTGAAAATATACACCAACTACGAAGTTTCCTGGGGTTATGCACTTACTACAGGAAGTTTGTCAAGGGTTTCTCAAATATTGCCAGACCACTGCACAAGCTGACGGAAGCCAAACAGAAGTTCCTGTGGACAGATGAATGTGAAAAAGCGTTCAAGCGACTTAAAGAGGCCTTAACATCATCGCCTATCTTCATGTATCCACAGCCCGACAGACAGTTCATACTTGATACAGATGCCAGCCATGAGAGTGTCGGTGCTGTTCTGTCGCAGGAAATTGATGGTCAAGAACATGTCATTGCCTATTGGAGTAAATGCCTGTCTAAACCGGAGCGAAATTACTGTACCACCAGGAAAGAGCTACTCGCCATCGTAAAAGCCATTGAACATTTCCATCATTATCTCTATGGCAGAAGATTCCTGCTCCGGACTGACCATGCATCTTTAACGTGGTTGCTCCAGTTCAAGAACCCGGAAGGACAGATTGCCAGGTGGATACAACGCCTGCAGAAATATGACTTCGAGATACGTCATCGTAAAGGGACTCTACATGGTAATGCAGATGCCTTGTCACGGAAGCCCTGCTCGGAAAGCTGCAAGTACTGCTCTAGAGCCGAACAGAAATACCTGCCGATAAATCCGGTTGCCTGCCAAGTTACTGTCTCAACACCATCAGATCAAGATCCCGATCCATGGAGTGACGAAGAACTTAGAAAAGCCCAGTTGGAAGATCCTGACATAAAGCCAATATTACAGCTGAAGGAGACGACCAGCAGCAGACCTATCTGGCAGGACATTTCCAGATTTAGTCCCATTACGAAAAGTTATTGGGCACTTTGGGACTCTCTTCATATCAGAAACGGCGTATTATACAGAAAGTGGGAATCTGATGATGGGAAAAGCTTCCGATGGCAGATAGTATTGCCAAGATCAAGAATTCCAGATGTTTTAGAACAACTGCATAGTAGCTCTACCGGAGGCCATTTTGGGATAATGAAGACTCTGCAGAAAGTTCGGGAACGCTTCTACTGGTGCAAGGCAAAGGAGGATGTGGAGAAATGGTGTAAATCCTGTGATGCTTGTGCGGCACGTAAAGGCCCGCAGAAACGAAGTCGAGGAAGACTGCAACGGTATAACGTGGAAGCACCATTTGAACGGATTGCACTCGACATCTTGAGTCCTTTGCCACGGACCTCCAGTGGAAATAAATACATCCTCGTCGTGATGGACTATTTCACCAAGTGGCCTGAGGCATATCCCATTCCCAATCAAGAGGCATGCACAGTCGCAGAGGTCCTAGTGCAGCAATGGGTGTCAAGGTACGGCACGCCCGTACAACTTCATACCGACCAAGGTAGGAACTTTACCTCTGATGTTTTCAAAGGACTGTGTCAACTACTCGGCATAGACAAAACCCGGACTACACCCTTACATCCCCAGTCGGATGGCATGGTCGAGAGGTTCAATCGTACCATCCTGAATAACCTCTCTCTTCTAGTATCAAGGAACCAGCAAGATTGGGACTTGAAGTTGCCATTGTTCCTGCTGGCTTATCGAAGTACTGTCCATGAAGCCACCGGCTTTACTCCAGCCCAGATGCTGTTTGGACGTGAACTTCGTCTCCCTTGTGATCTCCTGTTTGGTTGTCCACCCGATGCGCCTTCATCGCCCGAGGAGTACATCCAAGATCTCCAGGCACGATTTGAGGACGTACACAACTTTGCTCGGGAGCGGATTAACATGGCAACGGAGAAAATGAAGACAAGGTACGATCTAAAGGCTACACAACATGAGTTCCAGGAAGGAGAGAAGGTCTGGTTGTGGAATCCTGTTCGACGCAAAGGACTCTCTCCCAAGTTACAGTGCAACTGGGATGGACCATACACAGTCTTAAAAAGGCTGAATGATGTAGTGGTGCGGATCACTAAAACACCTTCGTCAAAACCGAAGGTGGTGCACTATAATAGGCTAGCCAAGTACCACAAGTAACGGTAATATTAAAATTAAAAATGTAAATACTTGTAAAATTTGCGCATGCGTAATGTAAATATTTGTATATAAATACTTGTACATATTTGTGAATTTTGTAAATATTTCTCACTTGATTTTTGTTTCTATTTTGTCGTTATATGCAACTTAGTTTTTGTATTTGAGATTGTGTAAATTTGGGTAGTTTCGCCTCTTAACCAAGGGTTGCACTGCCCGGGACGTGCAGTCCTTGGGAGGGGGGCAGTGTTACAAAATTGTAAATAATTGTGTTTATTTTTGTATAAATTCTTTCAAATAGGCTTAGTAAGTTGATAAAGTGCTAATTTTGTCCATTTCTAGTCATTTTAGCGTTAAAATAACCTTATTTTCCCTTAAAAAAGTGTTAAAAAGCCCCAATGAGGCAGGTAATGGATTTGGCGCCAAATTTGGCGACTTTTTCCCACCTTGGCGAGAAAATCCTTATAAGGGATATACCAAATATGGAAGCTGTAAGTTGATTGGTTGACCACTTTCTAGAGTTTTCTCGAAAAATCTGGGTTCCATGGAACAGTATATAAGAAGCGCTTTCTCGCCAAGGCAGTCAGTTCAGTTCAGTTTTCAGCCAGCTTCGCTAGTGCTTGTATTGCTCTGAGCCTCTTTGAGAGAGACCTGCTTCAAGTGTTTATTGCTATACAGTTTGTACTGTGGATTTGCTATTGACAGCTGTTGTTTAAGCTGTGGTTACTGCTTGAATTGAAGCTGATAATTGGTTTATTGACCTGTATTTTTCTGGAACTTTCTGTGAATAAATTACTGAATTTTTGTACGTTTGGCCTTTCATTCTCGGACAACTCACGAACCCCCAAGTACGCAACAATACATATATGTCAGATAAAGTTCTATAACTTTGGCAAAGGCAGACTTGTAATCTAGGACTAAGTAATACTATTTGCATGTATATTAGAGAAAAAGAAATCTAGTATGTTGTAGCCATAACATAGATGAAAGAAAAATAAAGACTGGGAGAGAGAGAGAAAGAATATACTTTCTTTTTTTGTTGTTGTTGCTAATTAGATTTATTTAATGATTTTATTTATAACTGTAAAAAAAAAAAAACTGCAAAGACAACATGTTATAACTATTATTATTAAGTTTTTATCTTATCATATGATAGTTTAAAAATATTATTTATATAACATACTATCAGGCTTTGTCTGCTTCGCTGGACACTATACCATATCATTAAACTGCTCTGAAAAAAAAAAAAAAATCGAGGTCTGATACCATTCATGCTGATTCTTATGCACATCACGAGATTAGACTTGAGAAAAAAAGAAAAAAAAACCCGCCGATATTGAATTTTTTTAATTTTAAAGTTAGGAGGGTAAAAATCGATTTTTTAGAGAAGGGGAATTTCGCAAAATCCAGATTTTCGGGTAGAACTCTACAAAAATGGTACAAAGAAATTGAAAACGGCCGTGCGTCGTCATGAGGAGATATTTACAAAAACACTCTTTGGGTTTTTTGTGATATTCAATTTTTGTGGGGAGTTGTAAAGGGGAGAGACTCTTTTTGCGTTAAATTTATCCTGGGGTCACAAATTTTGATTTGTAGGTTGGTAATGCGCATCTAATACCGACTATGACGGGATTTTGCGAAAATCCCTCTTCCCCCTTTTGGAAGTTGGAGAGGGGTTCAAGCATATCTTTACTCCAAATTATCTTTGAAAAACGATTTTTTATGTGCGGATTGGTTGTGTTAACCTGATATGCATTATAAAGGGATTTTGCAAAATTTCCCCTCTTTAAAGGCAGAAGAAATCCCGTTTCCAAGTGCAACTCTGTTCCAAATTATCTCAGGAAAGCGAATTTTTTAAAGTATCGATTAGTTATGCGTGCCGAACTCTCACTGCAGAGGGATTTTGCAAAATTCCTGCCTTCCCCCTTTCTTTCAACGCGAAGGGGGGGGGGGGCAAGAAGAACTTTTCCAAGCATAAATCTGCTCCAAATTACCTCAGGGGATTTTTTATGTGTGGATCAGTTATGTGTATCCAACAAGCATTATAAGTAGGTTGACCAAATCAGAGTACTATCAGTTTATAATAGAAAAGCGTTAAAAATTGTTACAATTATCCAATTAGGGATGTATTTTTTTCATTCCTAATTAATAAGGACTAAAAATAAAGGCCGTGGTTGGAGAACTGGCAGCCGGGTAAGTATTATAGACCCGGCAGTCTTCTGCGCTTGCGTAGTAGAACTTCCGGTTATGGAATACTGGATCTGTAGCCAGGACCCGACTTAGACCACCTGCAGCCCCGGGGCAAGCCTATTCTGGGGGGCCCCCTTGCAGTGGCATAAGAGCTCTTTAGGTTGCAGAATTTCTGCATATGCCTGTAGGGGGGCCCAGGGCATTTGCCCCGTATGCCCTGCCGTTAGTCAGGGCCTGTCTGTGGCTGAAGTGCCGGGTGACACAGAAAATGAATATTTTTTGAATGATTCTTATTCTTAACAGATAAATGCATAAAAATAAACAATAATTAAATAGTGTCAGTCAAGCATATAAGTCTGATGTGTATTTTAACAATTAACAAACGAATAACCGGTAGCTGTTTTTCAACCAGTCAACCAGTAATCAATCCAGCTGGTATTGCCATCTCTTGAAATGATTTGAAACCAAAGATCTTTGGAGAAAACATGCAAATTTGAAAAAAAAAAAAAAAAAAAAAAAAAAATGAAATTTCTTATATTATACTGATTAAATTAAAATTTAGATTAATATTTTTAAATAATTTAGTTTAAAAAAAATCCTAATATAATAATAGAAACTACTTTGAAGAAACCATGCAAAGTTGAAAAATTAAAATTCTTGTACTAACTGATTGAATTATTATTATTTTTCTTAAATATATTTAGTTTTTAAAAATTCAAATATAATATACAGTAAGACCCCGCTTAACGCGGGGGATACGTTCCATCAAAGTAGAGCGTAATGCGAAACAGCGCTAAACGAGGCTATCTAAAATTTCGGGGAATCCCCGTACTGCTGCGAGCAATTTCGGGGAATTCCCGGGTTGAAATAAAAGAGCGCTAAACGAAACAGCGCTAAATGAAACAGCGTTAAGCGGGGTCTTACTGTATTAAAATAATCATCGGAGAGATCATGCAAAGTAAAAAAAAAAAAAAAAAAAAAAAAAAAAAAACTTTTTTGTACTATACTGATTAAATTAAAATTTTTAAAAATTTATTTAGTTTTCTAAAATCAAAACATAATAAAATATTAGAATAATCTTTCGAGAGATCATGTCAAGTTTAAAAATGAAATTTCTTGTAATCTATTGATTAAATTAAAGTTTAAAAAATCTAAATATAATGATAAATTGCATAATCTATGAAGAAACCACTCAAAGTTGAAAAAATATTTATTTATTACTGTACTAATATATATAAATTAAAAAAAAAATATATTTAGTTATTAAAAATCAAAATATAATAATATATTAAAATAATCTTTCAAGAAATCATGCAAAGTTAAAAATAAAAAATTTTGTACTATACTGATTAAACTAAAATTTAAAAAAATATATTTAGTTTTTTATCTCTTATATTATTAAAATCTGTGCGCCAGTGTGTGTGTCTCTGTGAGAAATGCCTTATGACAGCTAAAGCTCCGGCGCTAATGGTCGTAGCGGCTCGAAACGGTACCAGAAGACGTGGAATTTCTTCATCTCGACATCGCAATAATTCGCTAAGCGATGCGACCCTAATTAACGGAGATATTAATTAAAACGTCCAACTATGTCTAATCAAAAAACGATTCAAAAAGCCAGGCGACCGTAATTTTCCGTCTGAACCGCGTTCCTCAAAAGAAAAAGCAGAGGGAGAAAATTTCGCGGGTTTTTGTAAAGCCATCGCTGCTCAACTGTAAGAGATATTGAAAATACACCTGTACCACGACAAAGAGCATTTATTACCGATTCTTACGGTACAATTTTTTTTTTTTTTTTTTAAAGGGAATTTTTATATTAAAAAAAAAAAAAAAAAAAGTTTTGAAAAGGGTCCAAAATTTCTCTTTTTCTCGATCGTCTTTTTTGAAACGCCCTGTACGAAAGAATAACAGACCCATTTCTTAACAACCGGTATATTTGGAAAGATCATTTAATCCTCTTTCGAACCATATAAACATTTTAAATTTTAACAAAATACGGATTAGCGATCCATATTTTTAGATTTTACGAAACATCGATTTTTTCACAAAACATTTTATAACTCAAAATCTTTTAGAGATAAATCATTTTTTTTTGTATATATACCTCGATTAGACGAATCAGATCTCAAAAGATTGAGACATTATTTCAAAAACTGAATGAGTTATATTTTTTTTAATTTTATGCATAAAACCATTGCATACCACGTTCTGGATCCAGTCCTATCGTGTAGCGAGCAACTATTGCCTCCATGCATCTGCTCTTGTACGCATTGTGATCTGTGCATGTGCTAGTCCTGTCTGTTAACCGCTCGCGACTTAATGTAAATAGTGTATTCCTTGTTGTCATGTAATAAACACCTGTCTCTCTAGCTCTGCCTGTTCTGTAGTCATCGCGACATGGTGTCAGAAGTGGGATTCGTTTATAAGCGTATCTTCCCCAGGGGGTATTTACAGTGAGATATTTGGACGTTCTACGCGTGACAGGAATTTGCCAAAATCCTCTTTTGCAATCTAATAAAGCAAAACATCTTGCTCCCTGTATTCTCCCTGCAATTTCCTCAATTGTTCGTAAGGGAAAATGACGTCTTTTAACATGTTTATTTAATTTAGACGGATCTATGCATACCCTTAATTTACCATTTTTTTTAACAATTACTAATGGACTTACACAGTAACTTGGCTCAGTAATTGGTTCGATAACATCTAATTCTACCATTCGGTCAATTTCTTTTTTCACAGCTTTTTCAGTAGCATATGGTATTTTTCTGGAGGGTGATACGTCAAATTCTACATTTTCATTAACATCTATATCATATTCAAAGTCTTTAAGACAACCTAATCCTTCATAAATTTTTGTTTTCCAGTCTGGTGGAACTATTTCATTTTCTGTAGCCAAAATTCTTTTTATTAGGCCTAATTGTACACAAGTTTCACCACCTATGACTGATTTCACATTACCTTCAGGGACAATAAATTTTAAATTTACAGTTTTGTTCTTAATTTTACCTGTAACATTAATTTTCCCTATTACTTTCAATTCATGATTGCTGAATGAAATCAATTTATTTACTTTTGTTTTGACAATAGGGATGTTTAATTCTTTAGCTAAATGATAACTCAAAACATTACATTGAGCTCCTGTATCTAATTTAACTTTTAAGGATTTATTACAGATATTTACTGTTTCATACCAATCATTCTCTACAGAATTAACATCACAATTTAAGTGAATAGCATCTAAATACATTTTTGATTCATTGTCAGCAACAGAGTCAATATCGTACGACAACATAGGACGACATCAAAGCGGCAACGCACTCGTGAACTTTTGATTGCAGCACTCGTGCCTATTTTGTTCACGAAGGGTCGTGTGTCTTTTTGACCTGAAACAATTGTTGCGAGTTTATTGCATTTTATGCTGTTTATTCAAAGGTTTGTACTTATTACTTTAAAACGCCAGTTCTGTGGTGCTTTCTTATTATTAGCGTTGCTGTTATTCTTTTTCTTCAGCATCTGTGAGTTAAAATTGCTTTTGTAAAATCTTTACTGTGGAAATTATGTTAAGTTTTTGTGCATCTTAATCGACAGAGAGCGCTGTTATATAGAATGCTACAGAACAGAAAACAGTTTTGTGATGGCCGCAGTATATCAGTTTTAATTTATTAAATTTTTAGTGCACCGGGACCGGTTAGTTCTGATGCAAATACAGACAAGAAGGTCGCATTGTGGCCATCGTCATTGTGATTTCGTAACGGTAATGACGATGCGCCCCCCCCCCCAGCCTTTACTTGCCAAAGAAAATCTGTTTGTCAAATAGTAAACTGATTGCGTTAAAAAGCTATGAACAGTTTTCTAATTATGATCATCACTGTTTTTAATTCAGTTGAAATAAAAGAATGATCAAATTACGTTTGGGAGTAGGTTGGACGTAGGAGGTTGTGTTTAACGTCACACTAGTGCTGCGCTATTGGATACTATCTCTAAACATGTTATTAATGCAAAGTTCACATGCTGACTCCTTGATAAAAATAAATGTAGATGCGATAGATTATAATTTGATTATTAAATAGTTTTTATTTCGGTGGATGAAGGACGATAATGAGACGGAAATTCTATTGTTATGCTAGTTTTTTTTCGGTTCAATGTCCTCAGTTTACTTACAGTTAAATTTATGATGTCCAAATTATGACCGCGCCCGGGACGTAGAGACAGCTGTATCGTGTTTACACGTTTTAAACATGTAAATATAAGTTTTTTAAATATTTTTTAAACAGTATAGATCTGTATAATTGTGTTTTTTTTTTCTTTTGGATTTCCCCTCCTATTTCTGTTTCTAAATCTATACTTAGATTTCAGCTTTCTAACAATTTAAAATACATGAGATTAAACGAACTTTGTAAAATCTTATATTATCATCTATTTTTGTGGTTTAAATTTAATTAAAACAAGATTATATTTAAATTTATTAAGTTTTGCTACCTTATTTTTACTACTTAAACTTATTAATAATTTGATGCACATATATTGTAATTTATAAAATATAATTCGACTATAATAATATGTATACTAGCCATTATTGTTGCACTTATTTTGAGATTTATTATCTACTTAGTTCAATATAATGATGGATCATTTTGATTCCATCTTCATGTGTGTTTTTATGGATTCTTAGTGACATTATCACCATTAGAATATATATTAAGTGGTCTGAAAACTAATCTAGGTACTTTTCCGTTTGCGGGGCGGGGCGCAAACGAAAAATCGCCAATTGTTAACATTAGAACATTTTTGTTTTCTAAGTAAAATATATTAACATCCTTTCTTCTATGTGAATTTTTGTTTTAGAAAAATAATGAAAATTTGGGATTTGCCCACAATTGAAGAAGATGCAGTCTATTTTTTTCAAGAGAAAGGTTTATTGGTAAAGAATGCAATATGCGATTTGAATATAAATAGCAATAATATTGAATTGGTGCGATAATACTGAATTGGTGATTTTTCGTTTGCGGCGCAAACGGAAAAGTACCCTGATCTAGAATGTTGAGGTTGTATTATGACTTTATTAGCTGTTTCAAGTTTTGCATTGGATTTTCATGTAAGATTTCATGAAAATCTAATGAAACTGATACACACAGATTGATGAACGAAGGGGGGTTTCAGGACTATATTACAGCATAAGCATGTTCTCCCCTCATAAAAAGTGTACCAAAATCAACATTTAAAAAATTGAAATTAGCATTATTATATGCAATGTTTTTTTCAACGCCTCATTCCTTGGCTATGGCCTTGGTATAAAACCCTGTAAAACAGTATCATCATTATTATTATACCTATTTAATTGTATTTTTCACTGAAAAAACCTGTGCCACATTTAATGTTACTATGGAAGCGTGTGTTACTTTTTTCATTGATTTCTGCTGGTTGTCAATTTTAGATTGTTTACAGATATAAATGTATTAAATTTAAAGCATAGAAATGTGTACTCTAAAACTTGCATTATGCAAAAGTTTAGATTTTCCCATATATTTTAAATTTAATACATAGTCTGTAGGTGTTTGTGTCATGAAGAAAGGGTATTGTAAGCACCTTTGAGTTGAAGTTTGCTGTTCTCTGCGATTTTTTAAGATTGCAAAAAGCCTGATAGTCACAGTCAATTGTTTAAATAGAAACACACCAAGCGTGCTCGTGATTAGGCTATTTGTGTTGTGAGTGAACAAGCTATAGATATCTGCTGCATGGTCAGTGTACTGCAGGAGGTGCTAACAAACCAGAGTTTTTTGGCATAAATTTTTAAGGGTTGCAAAACTGCTGGCTGCTGAAGGTGACTAAGTTACATAAATAATTTTGAAATCAATTTTTTTTTTAATTAAATAACTTGCAGCATTGAAATTTCTTTTTCAAACTGGTCCTTATTATGTTGTGAAGAAATTTTTGAATTAAGATTTTTTAAAGATCAGTATCTATTAAAAACCATCTCTCTAAAGGCCAATATTCTACGGCATGGTGGGTGTTCTTAGACAGGTTCACTGTACAGTAAAAATCCTCTAAAAGTTCACCTCTATTCAAAGGACACTTATCTTAAAGGTCAGGTTTTCCTAATACCAAATTTTTCTCCATTGGATTTCATATTAATTTATCTTCATTAAAGGATCATGCAATGATGCAGTGGCAGATCTAAGGGGGGGGGGGGAGCTGTTAAGTTCTGGATCCGCCACTGCAATGATAGATTTACCCATAGGCGCTCAGTAAGCGTGCACTTAGGCCCTGTGCAATGCTATATTGCACTTTTAATTTTGTAGGTAGTAATACAGCTGCTAAATCTTGCTTGGAACTTTATTTTTATTTATTTTATTTTATTTTTTTAAATTTTAAGAAAATGTTGATCTTTCGAAAGATTGTCTTTATTAATGAGGTGTGCAATATAGAGTCCTGCATTGGGTCGGGCAATCCAACATTACTTGAACCCAACCCAATCCACAGTTCGGGTCGGGTTTAGTTTTCAACAAGTTAAGTCGACTTGAAAACATCTTTCAAAATAATAATAATAATACCTTAATAAGCAGACATTTATTTGCTGTACAGTGATGAATATATGTTTACTCAAGGTATTATAGTTAACATGTTCATTGCCAAGCGGAAAATTAGAATTTCCTATAAATAGAAAAAAATAAAAATCCCTTTCCTAGTGGCGAATATAAATATTATGCGCCATTTCACTGTGGCCGCTGTACTATTCCGCTTAGAAACTTAATAGTAATGTTCATGCTATAATGCATGATTGGCTGTTTGATGAGAACTCGCATCACAAGATATTGCGTGATTGGTCATTTGGTGAGAACTCGCATCACACGATATCGTGTGATTGACAATTAACGTGTTAAATGAACATCCTATCTAACTAAAACAATTAACAACAACAAAAATATTATTATTTAGAATATGAACTGTGGAAAACAAGCATCCTCTATGGTAATAATCAGATGTGAGATTCATCTATTTTGATTATCTGCATCTTTTTGAAGTAGACTGTGAACTTAAACTGATAATTAATATTTTTTCTTTTGCAGATGCTTTTAAGAAGTTTTTAATATAAATATAGATGAAAATGGGCATCTAGTTTGTGTCTGTAACACTGTATTATTATAATATTTTTGTATGTGTGTGATAAGTATTTAACAATAAACTACACTAAACACTTGAAACTCATTTTTGTACATTTGAAATACACAACACACATAAATAGTTAAAAATTATTATTACTACACTTTTCAGATTTTTAATTTTTTAACTTAATGTATTAGTAATTACATCTTTAATTCTTTTTAAAATAATTTACTAACTGTGTGACAATGAAAATTTATTTTATAACTTACAAATGTTTTACATGAATTTTAAATGAATTATTAATTTTCATTTAGATTTGGATTTTGGTGAAAATAAATCAGGTTTTGGGTTAAATGCAGATCATCAAAATTCTCTATTGTGGGTTCGGATTGATTAAATTTTTTTGTTGGGTTTCAGGTTGATTTAAAATTCACCTGTTTAGTTCAGATTGGGTAAAATCTGACCAGTGCAGGTCTCAAGTGTGCAGTATAAAATTATTTTTTGTTATTACCATATTTTTTACTATCATCATAAGATCACACAATAATTTAAAAATTATTTACATTTCTCAATCGAGAATAATACTCAAAATTTTCACTTAATTTAGAGACGAATTGCACAAAATTTTAAAGAGCAGTTTTTGAGCAGACTGGAAATAATCGAAAACATTCTCGAGGGATTGATTGAAACTCTTTTAGTATAATAGATTGTTTACCATAATTGTTAATATCTTTTTTTTTTTTTTTACATAAACCACCATTAAATTAGTAACCTTTTCTCTCAAAATATTTAACAAAATTTTAAATCTTCGAGAACTCTTTTCATTCTGAACACTTTCTTAATTTATTGGGAAAAAGATTAAATGACTCAGACCTAGTAAGTTGGTATTGCAGTTATTAATATACTTTCACACATTTTATTAAATTCTCAATGTTTCAATTTAAAAATTCTATGTCATAATTTTAATTTTGCGGCATCTCTTTCCTAGCATTAGCTAACACTAATTCCACTTATATCTGAGATAGTTTTATTTTTCTAAGCTCCTCACTTCTTAATTATTCTGAACAATCTCTGATAATTAAATATAGCAGTTATATAAGAATATTTTGAAATAATTTAAAAAAAAAAAAAAAAAAAGTCTTTAAAACTTATAAATTTAGTGACCTTTCTTGAAGCTTATTGTGAAGCTACTAAGATCGGAAAGAACTAGTTTCGAATGCAAGTAACATCAACAGAAGTATGTGCTGAGGAGGTCCTGGATCCAGGATGAAAGACTTCACAAGAAGCTTCAAGTTAGGCCGTTAAATTTAAAGTTTTAAACTTTAATATGAAGCTTCAACATTTTCTAAAAAGTAAAAAAAAAAAATGAATTTTTATAGATTCAACTACCCAAATGACTTAAGGGCCCTCTTCACTTACTGTCCCCGGCAGCTCAAGCCAATGTTATTCTGTGGGAAATTTTCTTTAACTCATTAACTAATATATATTTTTAAATTCTGTTTTCACATTCAGAAAACTCACAAATGTTAAAGTGACAGACCTTTTCTAAAAATGGGTTTTTTAAAATTTTAAATATTTTATTTTCAAGCTGTAAAATACGAATTTTCAATATGGGAAATTTTTCATTTTACAGTTTCAAAATAAAATATTAAAAATTAAAAAAAAAATCCGTCAGTTTAAGAGTTGTGAATTTTCTGAATGTGAAGACAGAATTTAAAAATATGCATTAAATAATGAGTTAAAGGCTACGGCAGCCTGGTCGGTAAGAGCAGCGAGTTTGTGATCGAAAGATTGCGGGTTCGGTCCTTGAGCCGGCCGACGACCATCATGTACGCTAATGGCGACTGGTGCACGTTAAAATTCCATCATGGTCGCAAAGTCTTCCTAGTTCCCATAAAAAATTATACCTCTGGGGGTACCGGAACATGGGTTTAAACTCGACCCTGATTCAGATAAAAATTTGAGTTCCTGTTGTTCGGCTGGTGTTGCCATCTTTCACCAGCTTCTGGAGCTAAAGTCATTCTTCCTCCCTATGTGGCACTTTTAAAAACGGAAGGTGCATCCCTCTTGCCTTAAATCTGGATAGTTCCATTACCGGGGCTCAGAATTTCCGAGTGGCATACGACAACAACAACAATTAATGAGTTATAAGTAAAGAAAATTTCCCATAGAATAATATTGGTTTGAGCTGCTGGCGACGGTAAGTGAAGAGGGCCGTTAAAATTCAGCCAAACTGAATACTTGACCTAGCCGAATAGTTTTAGATTTGGCCAAACTAAATATTCAGTAGTAATGTCCAAAAGGCCAAATACAGAATATATACCAAATATTCGGTTCATGGCTAGTTGTTATGTCTAACTTAAAACTTTGCTTCAAGTATAAGCTTTTGAAACATTTTTGTTAAAAATGCAATCTTTATTAAGTTTTTTTTTCTTTCCCAATTTAGATTACAACTATTAATGCAACTATTTAAATAATATGGAAAGCAACACGGATTCTACCCTTAAACCAGTAGCACTTGACACAAATGCATCTTCTAACACAAATGAAATTGTGGAACGTGGACGTTCTCCAACCGATCAGTGGATTCGTTTCGAAGAAGATGATAGTGCTAAGGATTCAGCAGCTACAATAGTACCTACACAGACTATTCAAGTTGACAGTGTTCTCAATACAAGTTTAGGATCAGCAGAATCTGATTCATCTTTAGAAACCAAACATATTGAAAGATCATCATCTCCACCTCATTCTGGTTTTACTGTAGGACGAGCTTCACCTATAACCCCTCTTCCACCACCTACACAGCCTAGAACAGCAGTAAGAAAATCACCTACAGAATCAGCACCATCAGCTTTGCATCATCAACCATCAAGGAGTTCATGTCCTCCTGATATGGGTAGGGATAATGGACATATGATGCAAACTATTCCCTTGTCTGAAAATGCAGTGCATCAAAGACATACCAACAGTCATGGGATAAGTGAAGGTTTTAGTAAGTATGATTAGAAATTGAACTTTCATTAAACGTAAATAACCTATTTTACAGTTTTCCCTTGTTTTTAAAAGGGCCTATTTAATATTTTAAATTTGAACTGTTTTTGTCTTGTTACTAGTGTATGAATGACTGTTGATGGTTATACACAATTTATATTATGTATATCATTTATTTTCATATTGGAGTTTATTTTCTCCTAAATTGCGTAAATATGGGTTATGATCCCTTAGAAATATTTTACATAATAAAGAGAAACATTTCCTTTAACCAATCACCCTTATAACTAGCAATTCTAACGTAGACGCTGACTACAGGGGGCACTGGGGCATGCCTTTTCCCTGAAATTTTTCAGGAGAGCATTGCTTCCTCCGAAATTCTCTCTACTGCTTGGTGCAATATGTCCCACAGTGGACCTTGCACCATTAAAAGGCCATCAACCAACCAACCAAAATTCTCTCTCTTTTTAAAATTTATATAAATATAGCTTCATTAAAAAATTCTTTTGTTTACATGTACTTTTCGTGGTATTGAATGAATGAAAGTACATTTTTTACTCTTCCTTACACAGCTGAAAATGATATCAGTTTAGCTAATTTGTCTATCTTTGCTCATGCTTTTGTTTGCAAGTATGCTGAGTTGTACTCGTCCATATTTTTTTCCACCACTATTTTTGTAGAGAAATCTTTGCTTTTTTGAATCGCATAAACTCAGAAGAAGAGGCTCCTTATATTTGATATAAAATTTTACTTAAAAAAAAAAAAAAAAAAGGAACATTAGAGTGCAGAAAAACCTGAATATGTAAAGCAAAAAAATGGGGGAGGAGAGGAGGGGCACAGTAAAGCATTACTGTTTAAAAGTGATGAAAGATTGATTGTGCCATTCCCCTGAAATTTTGAAAAGTCAGTGCCTATGAATATTAATACAATTTTTAGTAGCTATTTACTGAGTACATGCTAAAATTCTTATTAAAAAAAAAAAAAAAAAAAAGATTGATTTGATAATTAATTACCAGGAGGTATCCTTCCCATTATAATACAAGATATGGGCAAAAAATGCTTGCTTCTGAAGGGTTTAAATGCACTAGAAAGTTAAAAGATTGCTTTAAAAATGGTTATGTTTAGTGTGCGAATAGGAAAGCAATTACTAGACGTATGTATAGTGTGCGGATAGGAAAACAATTACTAGAAACATGTATAGTGTGCAATTCTGTAATAAAAGAGGCAATAAAGGTATATTTTTTTTCGATAAAGTGTTAGAAGAAAGGTGTAAGAAAAGTAGTATTGTTTTCAATCAAAGGGCAGACAGGGTGGAGCACTTTCTTGAAACTGTCTGAGCAGTGATAGAAATCGGGAAGGAAAGGGAAGGCGTCATATGACACCTGCTGTAAATATTTTAGGCGTCAAATTGAAATTTCTCGTTGCAATTTCTGAAATTCACTTTTAACATGACTAACCAAGAGTGATTCTGAGTAAAACAATATTTTCTGAACTACACGTCAAAATTTTTGAAACACAATTTAATTTATATTTATATATATGTATGTATTTTTCTTATACATTATATCAGTATGTGACCACTGATGTAATGTGTTGGTTACATAGGTCAGTGGCGTATCCAGGATTTTTCCAAGGGAGGGGTTCGTCCTTCTGAATTTTTAATTAAGTTTAATTAGGTTTAATTAAGTTTAACAATCTTTTAAAATATCATAATTACTTGCTGAAAATAAGAGTAAGAAAATGAAAAATAGTAAAACAAACTCACCAATTAGAAGATCAAACTAAAAAATCTTTAATTAGCGACGAATAACGTAGAGCCTGTACAAATTGCTACACAAAACATAAAATTCAATACATAGTTACGCAAAATATTTCATTGAATTTTCTTATTTACAGAGCGAAGTCTAATCGACGAGAAGTTTTCGCTAGTTCATTTAAAATGTCTTCTACTGTTGGGGTATTGTTTTGGTCACTCCTTCAAGGTCACTACTTCAATGGTCACCCCTTCTCCATATAGTCGACCCCTCTTGTCCTTGAGTATGAACTCAAAGGTGAAATCCTTTCAGAGAATTGTTTTCCGGGGAAACATGTTTCGCGCCGCGCAAATGAAGTGGTTTAGTTATTTTCAGGAGTGTTTATTGCAGAGTAATGAAAAGAAAAGTTAGTCATAATTTTAAACTACTTCGTAGAAAAAAATATTCTACGCTTGCCATACATTTTTTCCGCCTGAAATGTGAAAAAAAATGTAAGGAACAGCCTAATTTTTTCTTATACATTTTGTCAAGGGGGGGGGGGGGTTTAAACCCCCCAAATCCCCCCCTTGCATACGCCACTGACATAGGTTATTTGTAAATTGTATGCATTTTGATTTTGAAATGTGAACTGTCTTCCTCCCCTCTCCTCCTCATACTTTGTTTCAAATACTGATGACTGACTTTAGAGGCATAAAACGAAACGTAGAATAACAAAAGGGCTGTTCTCCTTTTATTATTTTTATTTTGAAAAAAAAAAAAAAAAAAAAAAAACATGCACAATGAGAGGGTTGCAAATTGTAGTTTTAAGAAAAAGATAAGATGAAAAGGGATTAAAGGAAACTTTTTCTTTTTTATCTCTGTAAAGGGAGTGGGGAATGAAATATGCCCCAAATACCCAGGCGTCAAATCGACATAGATCCTGCGCAGAAAGGGAAAAAAATACAATACAAACTTGCAGCTTTCAAAATTAAACAAAAATAAGTCTTAAAAAATAGCTAGACATCAAATTTGATGACCAGAAATAATTTTATAGGCGTCAAATGCAATAATTTAGTCGCATTTGACGACTAACGACTGCTAATTTCAGACAATGTGTCTGAGGAAGACTAATATTTTTGATGGAAAGCTAATTATTAATTTTAATCGGAACAAAAAAATAACCACTCCAAATTACACTGATGCTCTACCAATAAGCTGTCTCGGTTGATCTCTGACTACGATAAATAAATAATAAACTAGTGAAGTGGAATTTTAAATTTAAGTGAGTGAATAGTGCTAATCAGAAATGAAATAAAAATGAATTTATTAAAATTAAATAAATGAAAATATTGTATGTAAAATTAACACTTCAAGTCACCAATTATTACTCTGAAAATTGATTTAAATTTTAGTTATGAAACAGATATAATCAATTAAACAAAAATAATTGAATTATTCTTTCTTTCTTTTTTTTTTTTCAGTCAAACTTATGAATAAAATAATATTATAGAGAATTTATTTTTTAGAATATGAAAGTAATGATGAATGTAAGTTATTTCTCAGCTGTATTCCCGAATAAAAATTTTAATTGGGACTATATTAGTAATATATTTTTTCATTATTTATTTTCATGTTTGTAGTATTACTTATTGTTTAAGAAACTAGCTAATTTAACATCTATATAATTTTTATGGTTTGTTGTGTACTATCTGAAAAGAAAAAAAAAATTATGTAGGAGAATTTTATCATTCAAATAAAATTATATATATAAAAAAAAAAAAATGAAAATTGATTAAAAATCCGATTAATCGATTAACCCAGTTAAAACTGTTAATAGATTCCCACCCCCTACTTTTTACTTATTTATTATCGGCTGTGTCACTGTGTGTCTAAAGCCAATTTTTGAAATTAGTTTAGCAATTTCAAGAAAGAAAATATAGAGTGAAAGTTACAGTGTTAATTTGACCTTTTTATTTAAAATATGTTTAATAAGGATGGTTAATTATTTTTTTTTAATTTTATTTACTCCAATAAAATTGTTATTTCAATAGCTTCCATAAAATCTTATCCCAAGTAAAAAGATAAACTATAAATAAAAATTATTTATATAATATAAATTATGTACAACTTGCATTAAAAATAGAAATATTTTTAAAAAGTTCTTCCAAAGCTTTTCTGTTGGGACCATATCCGTCATCAGGGTTAAAATAACAGTTAAAATCATTTAAATGTATGAAATCAATAGTTTTAAGAATTTAATGCAAATTAATGCTATGCTCTATTGTTAGTAAAAACAATATAGTTAAATTTCTTAGGTGATCATTTGTAAATTAAAATAATTTAAGAGAGAAAGATATCTTAAAAGATGTTAAAAGACAGATAAGAGTCAGGGGTCAATCCAAGCAAAATTTGGGTCCCTTTTGCGGCCCCTTCACAAAATTCCACATAGTAAAAAGGGCCCCTTCACAAAATTCAAATCCATACAAAGGGACCCTTCACAAAATTCAAATTTATAAAATGAGTCCAAGATTGATTTTTTTTTTTTTTTTTTAAATGATCCTTTTATTAATTGTTTTCATATTTTCAGTATTATTTTTAATTTATGCCTTAATTTGGCTCAACGAAACTCTATTAACTTGATATTAAACATTACATAAAGTGATTGTAAAAACTGAAGATTTACACAATATTTTACTTTTTCACAAAAATATTTTATATTTCACAAAAATAAATAAAAATTTCACAAAAATATTTTGTTTTTCACAAAAAAGGGACCCAAAAATTAAAACCTGGATCGACCCCTGAGAGTGGTTTAGAGAATCACTATATGATTTGTTTTCTCATTAAGGCATATCAGATCAAGACTTATGGTTTAAACTAGATTCCGAACCACTTTGAACATTTATTAGAGGTCTGCCCAGACTGGGTTCAGGCTTAATATTTTTTTGCGTTCTCGGGTCGGACCGGGATTGTCTCAGGCTTAATTATTTATTTTGCTTTTACTTGGGCACTTATTAAACTTTGTTGGAATGTGTTATATTGCAAAACTTAATAATGCATGAGTATTTCCACTTATATTCCCTGTGTAACTAAATATTTCTATGTAGCTCTGGAAATGAATCATTTGCAGTAATCATACCATTTTCTATAGAAAACACAGTTTGGATTTCTTTATATAATACACAGCATAAAGATTTAAAAAAAAAATTGCTTCTAAGCATGCCACTCAGGGATTGTAATGTAGCCTTTTGTGGCTCCCTGTACACAAACCGCTAATGCTGTTTATACTATTTAAACTAGGGATATGCCTTAGGAAACCTAAATAATATATTCCAGTTTCAAGACATTCTAAGTTAAAAAAAAAAAAAAAAATGATACTACAAAGAAATTAAAGTCATAAACGTTTTTTTTTTTTTAAATTTGTGGAAAGTGCTAAAATAATATCATTTATTCATTGTCTACCAGTAAATGAGAGGTTTTGCTCTTAAAGCTTGAAGATAACAGTCGTGAGGTGCAAGGTTCAATACTAGGCCATGATCATCAGCTTAGTTGTTAGGAGTTTTTTGGGGATTTCTGCAAAACTCTGATAAATACAGGCCAGTCAATCAGCATTAAACCACACAACTACAACAACCAATCAATCACAACGTTCAATGTAATTTAGAGAGAAACATTGTCGTTACTTTTATTTTATACTATTAAATATGCATTCATTATAAATACAATTCTAGGTAAAAAGAAATCTTAAAATAGTGTATCGTTACTGCCAAATGAAGCTATGATACATGATAAACATACATTATCTGAAGTGTAATGTAATTATAATTTTTTTACTTTGGAAACAATTCCTAAAGATTTTTTGAAAAATTCTAGAATTTTCAAATTGATAACTGAGCAAAATTTTCACTTAGAAAGGTATATATTTTTTTTTTCTTCTTAGACAGAGGGCAGTATTTTTTTAGATACTATAAGTCATAGGAAAGGAAGATCCATATAAAAATTAAATTTTATAATTTAATATTTATATAGCTACTTGTACAAAAGATGCCATATCTGAAATCTACTTTTTATTTGAACAAATTTTGTAATTGGAAATATGTTTCTATGAGTATCAGTTTCAGAGATAATCACTTTAACGTCAATTTTGAATCACCCAGTATAGTACAAGTTTGCTTTCTTATGCCTAATATATTTTTTTTATATTTTGGTTTAATAATGTAATAAAGAAAATTCATTGTTTATTATTTTTTAGGCAATGGTGATGTGATTGTGACTTTATTACCTGTCAATAATAAATGTCCTTGGGTAACAAAAGCACAATTTAAACCAGAGCTTGTTCCAGAAGAGCTAATGGCCCAAGGCCTGACTGTAAGTGATTAATATTTGTATTGTTTTAAACTTCTTTCTAAGTTCAATCCAAGCAAAAATTGGAGCTGTTTATTTGCTCTTCCATAAAATTCCACTTCATAAAAAAGAGAAGCCCCTTCGCAAGATTTAAATTCACAAAAATGACCTTTTCATAAAATTTCAGTTTAAAAAATAATCCTTAAGTTTTTCCATGTGCAAACCTCATTTTTAGTATGGGCTCTTCCCACCTGACGTCAGAGGTCACATGATAGAAGAAAAACAAATAGCAGACGAAGTCTTGTTTATCTAGAGCGATTGCTAAAATAACCTATTTTCTATTCTTATTTTTTGATGAATCGTATTTAATCTGTGTTAGTTTTTTACACATCATCATTTTTAATCCATTATATATCATCATTCATCATCTTTTGTTTGCGGTATACATTTACAATCATCATTTAGTTTATATTTATTATTGATGTTCATGAAGAGCATGTTAAATACTCTGATTTTTGGTACTTAAATCAGTGACAGTGCAATATCGTACGGCGTAAATCCATTTAGACCAGTAACTAAGTTAATTAACTTGTTGTAACACCTTTATGCAATTAAATTAAATGAAAACATTTCAAAATTTCAAATTATAATCCACAAACATTCCACAAGAACAAGCTATTATTTATTGCTAGATCAGTTAATGTAACAGTTACACTAAACATACAAAAATCGATTCTTACAGTTGAAAATAAATAAACACACAAAGTATTTTTTAAAAATTATTAAATTTACAAATAAAACTATTCTACTGTTTACAAATGCACAATATTACTTTATATTAAATATTAACATTTTTGTTCTGAAGAACAATATTTAATTGAATTCGATTCTCAGAATTCGATTATTCATTTTCCTCTATCACATGACTGAGCAGGCGAAACTGGGAAGAGTCCATTGCATCAAATGTCTGTGCATGTGTTTCTAGAAAAGATTATTAGCTTGATGTCCTGATATTAAACATCAAAATATAGTGATTGTTAAAAATAAAAGTTTCATACGATAAATATCTCTCTTTTTAAAAAGCTAAAAACAAATTAAAAATTAACTTCACTTACATTTTTGCAAAAGTGCCCTTCCGCAATTAACCCGTTAGTGCCCAGTGTCCTCATTTGAGGACAACTAATAAAATGGCACGTATATTTTTTGTGGTTTCTTGAAATGATTTCTGCTTTTTAGTGACAGTTTATAGCATCACTCTAAATGATCCCTGAAAGTTTTATGTGCCTACTATTAATTATTATTTCATAATTTGGATAGTCATTTTATGATTTTTCATTCGTCACACATATATTTGATTTTTTGTGCAGGTATACTAACTTAAATCAAGTTGAATAATAATATATATAGTTGAATAATAATATATATAGTTGAATAATAATATGTATTATAATATTTTACTTTCGAGATCTTTGTCAACATATAATAGGAAATTAATCTGTTATCTCAAAGTTTTTCTATCTCAACGTTTTCTCGCTAGAACACAAAACGTCAATAAATGAGGATAGGCTTTAAGTTTAAAATTATCAGAAGACTTGTTTAAGTTAATATATTTTACTGTCAGTGGTGTATATTAATTTAGAAGTGGAATAATCAGCTAATAATATTTTGCAAAATTAATTCGGGCATTAATGGATTAAATGCCCCTTTCATCTTTTCATGTAAATTTCATTTGCTATTAAAATACCAAATAAACTTCCCCTTATACTATCAGAATGGGCAACAGCTTTTTACATTATCAGGGCTCGCATTTCCCCTAATATTCCTAAAATTCCTAAAATTCTCCTACATTTCTTCCATGAATCCTAAAAAAACGCATCCAAAGCTAATCCAAGGGTCGAGAGTATTATTCATTTCGGTCCAGCTCATATTGAATGCTCTTGTATTGTGTTTACCGCTTGCGCATGCATGTGTAGATTATTTTATTGTATTAATTCTTAGCGTTGTTGCATTGAATGATTTTATACTAAATCTCAGCATATCGTTTCATTTCATTTGCATCCTTATCATGGTTAAAGGTAAAACAAAATTTCAAGACTTGTGGTTGGAAAAAGAATTTGATGGTGTTTTGCTGAGAGAATGGCTTGAAGCTATAAATGGCAACATTTATTCTGCTAAATGTGTTTTATGTTCTGAAAAGTTTTACATATCTGCTACTAGCTTAGTAACAGAACTTATGCAACATTGTCGCCGAATTTTTATTTTTATTTTTTCATAGAATTGAGGTCAGTGGTAGACAGAAACTCATGTCTTACATTAATAATTCAGAATTCTTCTGCAGTATAGTAATCTTATACCTTTCTAATTAATTATACATGTGTGGAAATTAGAGAAAAATTGAATCATCTTGCAGAGAAGGTTTAACCGTTTTGGACGGGTGTATCATATGAAATGACTGCAAATGTTCCTTCCCACTCGGGTGTTTAACATATGACACATCCTTTAAATTCTTTCTGTGTGCAGGCGTATCATACCAAACGTTCTATTTAAATATGATATGCTCGTCCAGAGAAATAATTTAAAGGCTGTATCATATATAACATGCTCATCCCAAAAGAGTTATGCATACAAGACGTGTCACAGAAAGCATAAAAATTTTAAACCACTAGAGTTATCAAGTAAAGGGTTTCATCGAACCAAGTACTGAAAATGCAGAAAGCATGATTTACATAAAATAAAATTTATTTTATAAAAGGGCCGTCTGTTTTATAGATTATTTAAATTTTGATGGAGTAACGGCTCTTAATTTTGTTTGGCTCAACCTGAATTTACAAAACAACACAACATTTCCAATTTTAACACGTCAATTATTACCCATTACAGATTTAGAAGTTTTACAATATCATCGGTTTTCCCCTAAAATTTTCCTAAAATTTTGAAAAAAAGTCCTAAAATTCCTCCCTAAAATTTTGAGAAGCCCTAATACTAGGCCTGCATTATTTATTTATTTTACAACATTCACCTTTGTAAACATAAAAATTAATTTGTATTGTATTAAATCAGATACTTATTATTTGAAAATGGAAACCGTAAGCTTCCTAAAAATAGTGACAAATATTTAAAAATAATTTATTGGAAGAAGAAAGAAAAAAAGTTTTCCGAATTCTTTAAGCTAGTTGAGTGCTGGTTAATCAAGAGTTTACTGTATTTTCTTCTTTCTTTTTTTTTTTAATCATTACAGCTCAAACAATATTTGTTTTGTTTTAAAATCATTTTCATGCCATTTAATTTTAACAGGAAAATATGTGTCAGTTTCTTAGTTTTGTATATTTTTACTGTTTATATCCCCCCCCCCTCCGCAAATATATCCCAATTTTTCTTGAAGACCAAGAGGGTGCTTGAATGGCATTTTATGGTAATATTTTTAATTAAGAAATAAATATAATTAGAAATTAGTTAGAAAAAAATGGTTATTAGTTTAAAAAAGTGGACATGAAAAATACAGTTATTACTGGCTACTAAGGGAATTTTCTAATTTTGCCCTTTACTTTTGAAGATATTCAAAAGAAAACATTCTTTTTCACTGAAAAACTTAAAGAAATTCTCATAATCACGTTTTTTTAAAGTTTTAAATGGCATCTTTATAGTTTTTTTCATTCAACATATGCAATTATAATGTGAATTTGTCCTTTTTATAGTGTTATAATATAAAGTGAACATTTCCTGTTTGGAAGTGAAAAGAAGTGAAAAGATCTCATAGAGTCAAAATACATCACTCAAGTTGATACTAGTAATCTATTAAAGGATAGTAATCTATTAAAATTAATGTATCGTAATTTAGTGTATACAAGGCGCACTGGTAGATAAGCCGCAGTTTATTAAAATGTTGCGAAAGAAAGCAGTGCTCTTAGATAAACCGCAACTTATGCAAGCATTGTTACGATGATGTGACAGATCAATAAGGAAAAAAGATATCAGTCTTCTGACATCTACGCAGGTTAATAAAAATAATAAATTATTAATTATAAATGAAAATAATAAATTACTTAAAAAATAATTCGGTATAAAGAAAATAAAATCAAACTATACCAGTATGCAGATGTAATGCAACAAATATGAGAAATACGGAAACAAGATGGTGGAATCCGGGCATATATACAAAGCCATAAAAATAATTAATTATAAATGAAAGTAATAAATTATTTTAAAAGGCACTGTATAAAAAAATAAAATAAAACAAAGCCAGTATATATAAATACGATGCAAAAAATAAAAAACGAGGGAACAAGATGCGAACTCCAGACATATACTATGCAAATTAATCAAAATAAGAGATTATTAGTTAATAAATAAGAGATTATAAGCGTGAATCAGTGCTCGAGAAACTCTGATACTAAACTTCCATTTTTGGGGGAGATCGACTGTTCCAAGAAGTATGGATGACGGAATTTGGCATTATCATTAGATAACCCGCACTGATAGATAAGCCGCAGTCCCCCAAAAATCAATGTTTTTTTTTTTTAAAGATAGCCCGTGGCTTATCTTCACTAAAATATGGTATGTTTAAAAAGTAGCTGCTCTGTTATATGATCGTAAAATATAATTTTTATTTGCTAAAAAACGTCTGATTTATTTCATTTTTTGTTTAAAAATAATTTTACAGTATTGTCAAAATGTTTGTTATTAAATAATAATCAATTAACAGAAATATATATTACTTCAATTTCAGCTGACAGTTGAAGATTATGTTACATCAATGCAAGTGCTTGTTAATGACATTCGTTTCAATTTGTATAATATGTGCTACAAACGAGTCCTCATCTTATGGATCATGCTGGGTTTTATCATTCTTTTGTCTTTGTTATTTTCTGGTGTACGAGGCTTAGCTTTGTTTGGTGGTGGCATTGTGTGGCTTATTGTCAATGCTGTTGGAATTTTCGTTTGCATGTGGCTGAAGATAAAGGTAACTTTTTTTTTTTCAATCCTTGCAATTTTATTTATTGAATTTTAAAATTTGTTTAATATTTTCTTTTAATAGGAAAGTGTGATTTTTCTTTAATTTAAAAATGTTTAAGTGTATATATTTTTCTAGGGTTGCTACGGTACCTGGAAAACAGGGAAAATCTGGAAAACTCTGGGAATTTGAAAATCTATTAAAAAACAGGGAAAACTCAGGGATTTTTCAAAATTTATTGCAAAAATGGGGAAAATTCGGGGAATTTTGAAATTTTTTGGAAAATTTTTAATAATCACATATTTTTAAAAATTTTAGTGCCTTATAATGAATCAATTATGTTTTTTCCCCCCCCAACTATAGGAAGTTAATAAAATTAATGTACCCTAAATATGTTCAATTGACTTGTAAACATGTTAGATTCTAATGCTGAAGGATTGCGTGTCATCTATTTTACTTCTAAAAGAGACAGGGAAAACTCAGGGAATTTCTTCTCCTGATTTGTGTAGCAACCCTGTATGATAAAAAATGTTATAAATGAATATTTATTACTTTTTCCATACATGTATGGCCCAGTGCTTAAGGTTTTAGAATCTGGCAGCAAAAGAATAGCTGCTTACAGTTCAGACAATTTTCATCAAAATTCGAACAGTTACATGATCATCTGCATTTACAATACATCAAAAGCTGTGAAATTGTATTTACTGTGATTTTTCAAAAATCAAAAGTGCTAAGTAATTATGGAGTTGAAGGTACTTCAGAGCCATGATATTTCATAATTTTTGTCAAAGTTTGACTCAGAAACAGTGTAGTGATAGAATAAAACCAACATTTGTTAACAAAGCACCATCTACAACAACAATTTATAATTGGTTTAAAAAATTCTTCTGTGGTCATAATAATCTCTTTTTGTTGCATATGCAAAATTACATATTTTATGAATTTCTAATACTACTTGTAATACTAGGCTTGGCCTATCATTCTTGGATTGCAGATACATTTTGTTTTGCTGCAGATAGGTATAAAAAAAATCTGCTTCTGGGCAAGTGGTTCTGTAATGCTTTATTTTATATCATAATTGAATGATTAATAACAATATGATACTAAATTAAATTTTATATTTAAAAAATTAGTATTAAAATTTTTGCAATTATTTAAATTAAATGCATTTTGTAGTTATATCGCATGTTGGAGCAATGTATGGCAAGTGTCAATGCTATGATCTACAAACATAAAATACTTCTTGGATTAGACGATCGAGGAAAGATATCCTGTCATAAAGTGAATGTATCCTTTTTTACTTCAATCGCATAAGTATTAAAATTTTTATTTTTAAAAATATATATTTATAAATTTTCTCAATATTTTTCTTAACCAAATATTTAGCTTATTTTTGTCTATTTTGATGTCACTTATTGCATAGTAAGTATAATTTTATTACTTTATACTTTCAAGATATTTATAATCTTAACATAATTACCATTACCAGTCAGTTGTATAGGTTTTGAAGTATGCATCCGTTAGATGCGATCTATCTGTTCTGTATTTAAAGACTTTAAACAATAAACAAACACTCTAAATTGCAGTTCTGGATAATTTCTAGTATCAAAATTGTATGGAAAATTTTGCCAGTCACTACAATTTCAATGTATATAAAAATTAAGCAATTTATATATGTAGATTATAAAACTTCTTCACACACCATAAGATTTTAGCTAGCACAACCAGTTTCGAAAGGACATAGCCTTTCTTCAACAGGTGCAAAAAAAAAAAAAAAAAAAAACACGTGCTACTGCCTTGGAGGCAAAATCCAGAGGGGAAGGAGCAACACAAACAACCAATAGGAAGCATCATGCAGGACCAATCAGAGAGGAACACACATACACACAAAAAAAACAAAAGGTGGGAAGGAAGGAATAATCAATTAATTTTTTTTATTTTTATTTATTCATTTTTTTTAATTAATATTATACTAATAAAAAATTAATAAAATTTATTTATTATTATTTTTAATTAGAATTATTGAATTATATCTATTATGTTATAAACATAATGAAGGAAATTATTTAATTGAATTAAACAAATTTTTCCAGGCTGTAGACAGCAAAGTGGAATCAGATTTTTCATAGAAAATTTTATCATGATTAAGGTAAATAGCTAAATTTTCCAAAAAAATCAAGTTCGGAAACGTGTTTGGCATGAAAGGTAATTTTGGCACTCTTAAAATTAAAACAATGATCAAATTCCCAAATGTGCTTCGCAATAGAAGATTTAGAAATTTCTTGATTAACAACATACCGAGAATGTTCACGTAAATGTCCCAGTTTTGAATTTAGTTTTGGGAATTTATATATGTATTACACAACTTTGAAGATAAAATTAGGAATTTGGAAGCAGAAACAGCAATTTTTTTTAAATATTATATCAGGGTTGCCAACTGCTCCGATTTCTGCAGAGTTTCTCCGGAAAAATTTAAGAACTCCGCAATTCCGCAAAGTAATGTTTGTGCTCCGCAAATTCAGTCTTGACCACCTAACTAAATATTTTTTATTAAATACATAAAACTGAATAGTGGCAGACATTGAAAAAAAAAAACTATTTTTCTTTCTTTCTTTCTTTTTTTTTTTTCCTTGCACACATCTAGGCAGAAATCGCAATCCAATCCTTATCAACTTTTGATTTTGCATTTCTAACAGTTGCCGCATAAAACATTATTTTTTATCTATGAAAGCGCTTCAATGTATCTTGAAAAAAAAAAAAAAAAAAAAAAAAACTAACTTTTACAATTTAGCTGAAGAACCACACGCTTCATCATACAATACTCATAAATAAATAGTAAAGAAAAAAAAAAAAAAAAAAAAAAGAAGAAAGAAAGAAAACATTTTAGTGCTAGGCATTGCGTAATCAAAATATTGCTGACTCAGAACGGGAACAAGTATTTGTTTACATTAGCTAAGAGTGTGTTTAATTAAAACCACAAGCTGAAAGGGGGTAAGAAAGAAACCGAATGCTATGATTATGCAGTGTTTTGATTTTCATTTAAACTATATCAATGTTTCAGTTATCTTAATGCTTAATAGGTCATTAAAAAAATTGTTTATTTTAATTATTTATCGATAAAAATAATGGATTCAAAGCTACTGAACTTTAAGGCCGATTAACAACGCTTTATTTAAGATTTATTTGAAATAATTATGCATTTATTTTATCATTCACTTAAAGCGTTAATGATTTATTATTATATCTTCATTTGTATCTGGGGAAAAAAATAAAATAAGTAAACAAATTATGACCAATAATCTGCAAAATTCTAAAGTTTACAAAACATATGGTCCCAAGCCATGCAGATTAGAGGAAGTTGACTCAGAGATGAGATTTACATTTATGGATACACATTTATATGAATATCGGATATCGTTTTTAGATTTTTATGTGATAATGTAATAATTATTTTGACATTCATGAAAATTGTTGGAAATTAATTTTTTTTTCCCCCATAGTGCTTCCTTTTCTTTCTTTCTTTTTTTTTTTTTTAATGTAACTGAATAATCTACTTTCATATATTGTCTTTATTTATGTATGGAAAATATGCCATCATGCAAAAAACAAATTACTTTTGGGTTTTAAGCTTATATTCAGACTTAATCATTTCCCATTCTTATCTCTCTTCACTGTTTTGCTAAATATATTTGATTATCAATAAATATTTTTAATTTTATATGATTATTGTTAATTTATTTTTGTTAGTAGTTTCTTTCTTTCTTTCTTTTTTTTTTTTTTTTTTTTTTAATGTATTTTTAAAATTGCTCCTCAAAGTAGCCAAAATGCTCCTCAAAATTTCTCTGAATACTCCTCAAACTGTTTTTGAAAAGTTGGCAACCCTATTATATTATTATTATTTTTTAGTTTTGGTTTATTTTATAATTCTTATTTAACTGCCAATTTCCTGGTTTTACATTTGTCATTGCTTATTCTGTATATATCTAAAATAAGCCAGATTACAATTTTATTGCAACATCTTAGTTTTGTCAAAGAATGAACTCAAAATGTAAAAAAAAAAAAAAGTTATAATGTAATGTTAGTTAAAATTGATTTCCTTTTATTATTTTATAAAGAAATCTATTCAGTATAATTTACTTGTGACCATTCCTCTTTTTAGAAATATTTAAAGGATATGCTGGAAAATGAAGAAAGATTAGCATTGCCTGAGGTGAGATATAAATAATAATAATTAATTGATAGTAATGGTTTAAATATTACATTTGCATATTTTGCATTGAAAAGAATTTTTATTAGAAATATTTTGCTTTACCTGACTAAAAAAAAAAATGTTTGTTTTGTTTTACTGGATTGAAAAACAAAACAACAAAGATTCATAATAAGTAAAAAAGGTTGAGTAAACACAACACTTATTTCAGCAATTAGTTGTGATTAAATGTAATTTTTAAAAAGGCAAAGGTTTAATTGAGCTATCCAGGCCGACAACCGGTGGACATTACTCACTCAGACAACTTTTTTAGGCAGAAACATCTGGTCTATCATGTAGATAGCTCGACAGAAATAAGCCGCAGGTAAAGGAAAACACCATTAATCAACGGGAGAAAGAAATACAATATATTAAAATCACATAATCAACTGATTGGGAAGAAAATCATATTTATTGAAATTTATTTTTCCGATTGAGTGAAAATAATGCCTGGACCGGGAGTCGAACCCCAGAACTTTGATTTACAAGGTCAAAGCTCTACCAATTGAGCTATCCAGGTCGACAACCGGCAGACATTACTCACTCAGACAACCTTTTTAGGCAGAAACATCTGGTCTATCATGTAGATAGCTCGACAGAAATAAGCCGCAGGTAAAGGAAAACACCATTAAACAATGGGAGAAATAAATACAATATATTAAAATCACACAATCAACTGATTGGGAAGAAAATCATATTTATTGAAATTTATTTTTCCGACTGAGTGAAAATAATGCCTGGACCGGGAGTCGAACCCCAAAACTTTGACTTACAAGGTCAAGGCTCTACCAATTGAGCTATCCAGGCCGCATATTTACTACCTTTACTCGAGTTCAAACGGGGATGCAGTTTGACGTTGCAGATTGGTTGCTGCCTTTTATGACGCAATGATTCTCCACTGATTATAATACTTAGCTTAAATCAGTAATAATCTACAATATTCCTCTCGTTTTATGCGAATATAAATGAATATGAATATTTGAAAGAGTTTTCTAACTATCTTTCACGCAAAATTAATTTCACGCCTTAAACACATTTTTAAAGAATTTCTTAACAACAATTTTATTAGATAATTATCATTTTTATTTATTTATGCATTTATTTTTAACAACAAAAAATATTTTTTACTTTTATTCTTTTATAATCATCAAAATAACAAATTTAAAAATATTCAATATATATATATATATATACATGAAATCTGATTTCAAAACTAAATAAGTACGTATAATACTAAATACCTTGTTAGTATTCTAAATACTTTATTAATAATAATAAAATAAAAAAAAAAAAAAAAAAAAAAGGGACTTTATTTATTTATTTTTTTCCGAACCTTAGGGAAAATAAAATTACAAACATCGAAATAAAAGATTTAAAAATATTAAATAAATGAAAAAAGAAAAACACTTTCTGGAAATCTGATTTGAAAAATACATAATTGTACTAAATGCCTTATTAATTTACTGTACTTTTTGAAAAATAAATAAACAATTTATTACCATTTAAGGAATATGGCTTATCCGTTAAAGTCATAGTAATATATTTTAAACTCTTGTATGCTTGAAAATATCTGTCTTTTTCTTTCTTTTCTTTCTTTTTCTTTCTTTCTTTTTTTTTTTTTTTTTTTAAGAAAATTAATATCATTTTTTTCTCTCTCTCTCTCTCTTGCATTATTTGCCCATTTTATAGTAAAAATAGTTTTTTATACTTCACGTTACAACTTTTCTTACCCATATAGTAGAAGAAAAAGTATATCATGTATTACTGAGAAATATTGAAATGTATAGGTGGCAAATTTTACTTCAAAAAGTTCATGAAAAATAATTTTTCAGCTGTTATTCTCATCATTTATCTCTGAGATGAAGATTAACCCTTTCACTACTGATGTCCATGATCAAGGACATGCTTTTTAGATTTTTTTTTTTTTTTTAAGACTTTTAAAATTAATTTCAAAAGTTTGTCTGCATTTTTAGTTATTTTCTTACCAAAAGCACTGATATTTTAAAGTAACACTAATAGATGGCAGCACTAGACTATTTAATTTCTTTTTTAAATTTATTTATTGTTATAATTTTTATTTTATTTTTAAAATGTTGGTAGCGAAAGGGTTAAAACAAAATGCTATAACTAATTGGAAAATAAATAAATAAAATATAGTTCTTTTGTAAATCTAAATTAAAAAAAAATTATTTTTAAGTATAGCAAAATACTTTAAAAACATTCATGCACAAATTTTTTAGATATTCTAAGATTCCAGTTATAAAATGTAAAATATTTATGCTATTGAAAATCATTGCTCTGACATTAAAAAATAAATAAATAAATATAATTGTAACAAAAAATATTTAAGAAAAAAAAAAAAAAATAAATAAAAAGTAAAAAAAAAAAAAAATGCTTATTATATTTTAAAAAAAAAAGTAACGTAGAGTACAGCTGCATATAAATTTCATTTGTATCCTTATAAATTATAATTAAAATATCTTGTAAAACCTATTTATATAAAATACTTAGATAAAATAAATACATAATATTTTAAGTGCATTAACTAACATCCGATTATGCAGATGGCGCCACATTTAAACATATTTTAAAAATATTTAAAAAATGTTTGCGTATTGAAGAGACAAAAAGATTTTTAAAAATAAATAATTAAATAAAAATAATTGAAATTGAAATTGAAAACAGAATAGGAAATGTATTATTTTATCTATCTATTCATTATTATATTTACATTACGTCTTTTTCATTAAAACTGCTGTACGATAACTACGATACATATAAAATTAAAATGAGGCGAAAAAAAAAAAAAAAAAAAAAACTTGTATTAATTCTTAAGAGCAAGCAAATCTTGGTGTTTGTCAACTCGCCAAACTCTTGTATCTATTTTTCACACTCTTCTAATTTTTTTATATTACTGCGAATTGTAATTATATTATCAGAAATTGATTAAATTTCATGAATGAATGATGAAGGAAATTTTGACTCCGAAAATACAGACATTTTACAAATAAAGTCGAAATACAATAAACCATTAAAACTTTATGGGATAGAATTTTCCATTAAACTTTGGCGGAAAGCGTGACGTCAGGTATGACACGCAAAACAAAAACCAATCAACAACGTCGAACTGCATCCCCGTTTGAGCTCATGTAAAGGTAGTAAATATGCATCCAGGTCGACAACCGGCGGACATTACTCACTCAGACAACCTTTTTAGGCAAAAACATCTGGTCTATCATGTAGATAGCTCGACAGAAATAAGCCGCAGGTAAAGGAAAACACCATTAAACAATGGGAGAAAGAAATACAATATATTAAAATCACACAATCAACTGATTGGGAAGAAAATCATATTTATTGAAATTTATTTTTCCGTCTGAGTGAAAATAATGCCTGGACCGGGAGTCGAACCCCAGAGGCAGAAACATCTCGAATGGAACAGTCGAACCCCAGTCTGGGGTTTGACTCCCGGTCCAGGCATTATTTTCACTCAGTCGGAAAAATAAATTTCAATAAATATGATTTTCTTCCCAATCAGTTGATTGTGTGATTTTAATATATTGTAAAGGTTTAATTGTTCAGCATTTTGGAAATCAGCTGCAAAAACTTAGGTTTTAATTGTCAATAGGCCTGAAATGAGTGCAATTTACAGCTACAACTAACTATGAAAAAAAAAAAAAAAAATGGTATTTTCAGGGATTATCTTGGAAAAATGAGTCATAAAATGCACATTTTACAAAGATCGATGATCTTAAAAAGGACCTTTCACAAAAATAACTGAATTTAAAACAGACCCTTCATAAAAATCAGCCATTAAATAATTTTTTTTTTTCCCTCTAAAAATTCAGATGGGAAATTTATTTTGGTAATCAGCAGAAAAAGTTACAAAAAGGTGAAAAGGATTCATTAGTCTGGAGAGTAATTTCAGACTTCATTTTTCAGTTTTTCTGTAAACTGTTATTAAATTCAAAATTAAAATGTTTTTTGAAAAACATATTTAATTGTTTTGTGGTAGTTTGTTACAATTAAATTGATTTGCTATTAATTAAATTTTAAATGTTTTAGTATTAATGAATAATTGTTGTAAATTCTCTTCTTTGTTAATAAGTTGTACTAAAGAGATTTTTTGAAGAAATTGAGAATAATTAGTTTCTGTGTTTAATAAATTTGTTTAAGAAAAGTCTGTATTTGATTTTTGGCTGGTTCTGTAAATTCAAGGAAGGAACAATATTTTAAACAAAAATGTTTATAGATTAATGATACTATTTGACAGTGGCGCTGACTATGTGGGGGCTCGAGGGCTCGAGCCCCCCCAGAAAATTTTCTGTAAGGGATCAGCCCCCCCAGAAATTTTGAATACTGATTCTCTATTAAACAAGAAATTCTTTCCTCTATTTCTTATTTAGTTTTTTACCAAAATCATAGCTGTAAAGTAAGGTTGTTGCAATTGAAAATGGACATAAATCGACTAAGAAAAAAAGAAAGAAAAACAAGAGAGGCTGAAAGTCTCTGTATGGGGCGCGGGGGGGGGGGGGAGTTCAGAGGAAGATGATTCCCTTTACTGTGCTACGGGAATCCCAATCACTTATGGTTTGTGCATGAGGAGCAAAAGTTTTCAGAAACATCGATGCAAAGTAATATAACTATTTTTACAAAAGTTACTGCCATATAAATTCGATTTACATAAACTAAATGGCAAAGATTATGATGGCATTTTCAGGTCCAGTTTTGGGGCCCTTTGCTACTCAGAGCCCCTGGCACGTGCCCCTGTGTTAATCAGGCCGTTGTTTGTGTGTGCATATGTTCTTTTCCTTGGGTAAGCGTGTGTACATTATTACACCATATTTGATGACCTTGTATTAGAAATGTGATGCCCCCCACCCTCAAAAAATAATCTTGGCTACGGCCTTGGTTCGAGCCCCCCCAGAAATTTTTCAAAGTCGCCGCTGCTGCTATTTGAAGCTTAACACAATTGTCTTAAAAAAACTGTTCCTGTGTTTAATTCAGGTTAAAACAAAAATTTTAGTTATTAGAAAGAACCAGTAACTTCATAGGTCATTTACATGAACATTATGAGGAATATATATTTCTCGTTGAAAAGCCTATTTGTAATTTATAAGCAGTTAGAATGTTATAATTTAAGTATGGTGATTTTTTATCATTTTGTTTGCTCAATGTGCATAATATGTTCTCTATACTGCAACATGGCATTTTATGTGCTATTTACTTCAACAACAACAAAAAAAAAGGTTCATGTGAGTACAATGAGAAATTGTCCCTAAAACATCTCTAAACCAAATCACATTGACTAAGATATTATATCAGTAGGCTTTAGAGACACAATTACTATATATATTAGCTTCAAATATGTGCTTGCAATGATTCTGGCAATTATAGTTTGGTGTAAACAGAACAGTGTTAAATGAAACTAATTAATATAACTAAGAGAATATTAAAATGTAAGTGGTTATATCTTGGTTAGCTAATTTAAAAAAAATATTCCTAGCATATCTCACTTTTTGTGGCAACCTTAATTTGTGACAATTAACCCGTTAGTAGTCGCTATAGACAGCGCCACCTATTACAGATTGTGCATTTTTTATTTAACTGTGACCAATAATTTTAAGAAGTGATGTGATCGACATTTCTTCGATTTTATTCACGTTTTATGTATATCAAATACCACTTCTAAAAATTTTTGGTGGCTATTGAATAAAAAAATCTTGCAACACTGAAGGATGGGCGGCAAATCGACCAACTAGCGACTACTAACGGGTTAATCAGATTTCATGTTATATCTATATTTGACATTTTTAAAATAACATTAATACAAACAGTTTTTTTTTTTTTTTTTTTTTTTGTATTTTGAAAACCTACTTGCTTTGATTTCTTTGTAAAAGTAATATAAGTAGATACTGTCCATTCTCCAATTCAAGTACAAAACGAACAAAGGCGATTTTACTCAAGAAGGGGTGGATGCTATCACTGAGATAAGCATTTCCCAAAATTTTATCTCTTGCAGTTTCCTTCCACCCTTATTTTGATAAAATAGCAGAAGTATTGATTCATCCGTCATAGTGCTCATTGAACTCTAATCGGAAAACAAACAGTATGATTTTTACTCTCACAAATATAAATTGATTTTATTTACATTTTATTGTTGCTAGTGTACATATCACTCCTTTATGAAAGAAATCTCAAAACTATGAAAGAAACAAAAAGTAAACATTTTTTTTTTTTTTTAAGCTAATGATGAATTTTTAAAGATCATAAAAAACAGCAGTTTTTTGAGTGACGCAGCAAAGCTCAAACAAAGCTTAGCAGCGACACTCTATTATACAGCTAATTTAACATCAAAGGAATTTGGAAACGCCGACATTTAATATCTCAGTAAATTGGAGATATTCTGATCTAATATTTTCAGAATAATCTTTTGTCTTCTGCATGATGCTATCCTGAAAGTTTCACACTTCAACATTGTATATATTTTGAGATCTGGAGTTGCAATTTAAGACTTCAAAGGAAAAATGTGTTTTGTGTGAGTTTTTTTTCTCGAAAACGGCTCGAAGAAATTTTATGAAATTGATATATGATATTAATTTATTTTGTCTGAGACGCATGACGTTCTCCGTTTTTCCCAAAAAACTCTTGTTTTTAGATAATTTAGCTTGAAAATCGAACTATTTTTCCTCCGCCATGCATGGATTTGAACCGCAGATTCTCAGAATTCAGAACAGGCGTCATTTGGTTTTCTGAGGCTGTGGTTGGTTGGTCCAATCTGAATGCAGTCAATAAAATATTTAGATTTTTTTTATTAAATGCAAAAAGGAAACTTCATTGTTTGTTTTAAATACTTATTATATATATACTAAATTAAATTTTACTTAAATATTTCTTTCTTTTTTGTTATGAAGGAAATTATTTGATTTTAAAATTTCACATTTCGCCAAAATACTATTTAGATAATATTTCAAATAAGGAAATATTTTGTAATTATATGTATTCTATTTAATAAGTATTCATAATAAATTTATAATTTTTTAAGAGAAAATATTTCACATTTTTTTCCGATTAATTTTTTCCGACGTAAAACCCAACTAATCAATCAACCGATTAATTTTTTTCATCATTCATGTATTCATTCGCCGCCTCTGATTGGTGTTTCCTTCCTGCGCTCTCTGACTGGCTGAGGCTGTTGTGGTTTTATTGTACAAGGCGTTTGCGGGAGCGGAGCTCCTCTCAATTTGCGCATGCTCCAATTTAGAGAAGAATTTCGAAGTATTATTCAGAGAGAAAAATTTTGGCGCCATCTTTTAACTTAATATAGAGTTACTATAAAAACGAGTGTGATCGCTTTCTCATTATTGATTCTATATTTTTCTTTTGTAATTCGTAGTTCCTTTCTAAATTTTTATTAATTACCATTCTCTCGCTCTCCTTTTTTTTTTTTTTTTTTGAATTGAGTGATGTAATTCTGGTGCGCTATTTTTTTTTTTTTCCCTATTAAGACAAAATGGAAAATAAAAGGATTACTCTATATTGCATTACAAGAAATTTATATATATTAAATAAGAAAGGCTTGCTCATGTATATTAAAATTTAATATTTGAAGTATCATAATCAGAGGGAAACATATTTATTTAAAAAATGGAAGATAAACATATTATTGGTAAAATGACTAAATTATTATTATTATTATGTATTATTATTTTGTTCTTAATGAATGACAGTCTATAATCAATTGCTGTATAAATAACAATAAAATCATTAAAATATACTTCAATTTTATTATTTTGCTATTAGGCAATTTATGATTTTTAAATAATTAAATGTCCATTATGTATTTCTATCAGTAAAACAAGAATATTTCGCAAACCCCCCCCCCCCTACACACAAGCACTTCAGATATTAATAGTTTAGGTTAATGAAATTTCCTTTTACATTATTTTAATTTTAAAACCAATTATAAGCTGCTTTTTTTTTTTTTTTTTTTTAAGAATTTAAAAAGAAATAAAGAAAGTATATATTATTTCTTCGGTGCATTGCTGAAAAAAAAAAAAAAAAAAAAAAAAAAAAAAGAACAGAAAAAGAGGGGGGGGGGGGTAGCAGAATATATTAATATAAACTAAACTTTGTCTGCATCTAATTATTCTTTAAAAAGGAATTGAAATTTGATTTATCAAAATAAATAATCGTTAATAAATGAAAGTATTTTTGTAAAATTATATGAATATTATATGATCTGCCATCTTGTTTCGAGTGCCAGCTATTTGAAATATTCAAATTCTCATTAAAAAGGTATTTATGATCCAATTTACTTAAAACTCCATATATACGTAGCCCTCATTAATATTTCCATTAAGTCCATTAATTAATTGTAGCCGCCATTTTTAAATAAAATGGCAGCTACATGATAAGAAAAAAAAAATCTACTCTTTCTATGAGCTGGAAGGACTTGATCAGTTGATCAATAACCCCTAAAAAGTAATGATATCAGAACAAAAACCCTTAACGGGTTAAAAGTTTGTGACGCAGCACTTTATTTCGATATGAATTGGAAATATGGGTCTTAAAAATAATGATATCAAATTTTGAGTGACGCTTTGCTATTAATTGAAATATACAAACATAGATTTTTCTTATTTCATAATTTGCTTTTTTCTTCTATTTATATTTACATCACAGTACATTCATAATATTTTCAACTTCAACGTGAAAAAAAAAATAGAATTTACTCACTGATGCTTTTTTATTTGCATCTCGTGAATTCAAAATATGAGTTTTAAAAGAAATGATATAATTTCAGTGACGCCTGAGTGTTACTTTAAAAAGATTTCTTTTTAGATTCCATAACAATCACTTTTGTTTTGTTGAATAAAGTGTATTTACATATTGAAATAATGATTTTAATTTTTAAATATACTGTCAAATAATCAAACTTTCACTCAATGTACATTATAAATTGAAGTTATCTAGTTCAATAAATTGATTTGTCTATTGCGTCACGCTATCCAAAACTGTAAGTAAAATTTATGTAAATGTTACTTTGCACACATTTTCACTGTTAATACTATGATACAAAGAGATTGTGTGATGCAAAAAGAAAACATTTGCAGAAATTTTACTTGCAGTTTTGGATAGCGTGACGCAATAGACAAATCAATTTATTGAACTAGATAACTTCAATTTATAATGTACATTGAGTGAAAGTTTGATTATTTGACAGTATATTTAAAAATTAAAATCATTATTTCAATATGTAAATACACTTTATTCAACAAAACAAAAGTGATTGTTATGGAATCTAAAAAGAAATCTTTTTAAAGTAACACTCAGGCGTCACTGAAATTATATCATTTCTTTTAAAACTCATATTTTGAATTCACGAGATGCAAATGAAAAAGCATCAGTGAGTAAATTCTATGTATTTTTTCACGTTGAAGTTGAAAATATTATGAATGTACTGTGATGTAAATATAAATAGAAGAAAAAAGCAAATTATGAAATAAGAAAAATCTATGTATATTTCAATTAATAGCAAAGCGTCACTCAAAATTTGATATCATTATTTTTAAGACCCATATTTCCAATTCATATCGAAATAAAGTGCTGCGTCACAAACTTTTAACCCGTTAAGGGTTTTTGTTCTGATAGATATACAATAAAAATTGTGCCATATCACTTTATCATAATAAATAACACATTCACGATCGCTGATATGAATTCATGTCATTGTAACTTCTATAGCTAGTTGCCGCTGACATAAATTCATGTCTTTTCAGATTCTGTTCCTGGTTACCGCTGACGTGAATTCACGTCATTTAAAGAATTTTTATGGAAACAATACTTTAGTATTATTTCAATTGTACTGTTAGGGTATTAATGCTTTGATAGTATTATAGGTTCATTCTAATATTATATGCCTAATCTTCATTTCAAACTTCAGGTAATTACAAGAGTAACATTTCAAAACATTATATTTAACTTTCATCCATGTTTAAACATCAACATTTTGCGGCAACTAGCTTGAGTTTACTTCAGTATTCCTTGGCAATCAGCTTTAGAAAAGGGAAAAGTATGCCGGTCGTGAAAGTGTTAATGAGGATTTAATGGGATGTATCATTGGTATGTAGATATTAAATCGAGGTAGTAAATTATAACCAGGTGAAGATCGTAAAAATAACTGTCAGAAACTGTGACAGTGTATAAAACACTCTCTTGAACATACTAGCATCTACTGCCATAGAGTGTGAGTAAAATAAGGCACATGTGTTTGATTTTTATAAGTATCTTTGATATTTCCGTATATAAATTAGATTTTATGTGCATTTTAATATACTTTTAAAGTCCAGTCGAGGCAAAAAAAATTAATGTACATATTAATGTTATGTATGAAAGGATAAAGAGAGGTAAGTTTCTAATTATTATTTTATTATTTTAAATTAATAGTGAGCAATAATTTAAAGAAAATTCCATTAGAAAGTCTTAACTTAAAATTAATTCTAAAGTTTCCCCTGTAAAGTAAGTTTTAGTACAATGCGTGAGCATAACGCAAAAGTCATGAACCAACTTTAAGACAAGAAAGTGATGAATAAGTGCAACTTGCAGCTTTTTGTGGTTTGGAGCTGCATAGTAATTAATCCCAGTTATCTGGACCTCAGCTAAGCTGTCAATCATTAAGTTAATATCCAATAAGCATAGGAAGGAGTGGTGTGAGTTCCCGCCAAAAAATGCCAGTATTTAAGGGAAAACACGTGTAGAGGAGCTCTCTCTTCTGGTGTGCTCTTGCTTAGTAAACTTACGTCAAATAACGGCCCGAGAGGGGTCACGTGATCGCATTCGGCTGCACTGCACTGCATCCATTTGCTCAACTCACAATCATGGACTGTACCTTATATGTTCCAGATGGATAAATAAAAACATGTGCTGCAAATTTGGAGTGATTACTGAGTGCCAGCCTCTTTCCTTCATAGCTATTATGTGACTCAAGTACGGGAATTTGTCACATTAAAATAAGTCGACAGGCATGGAACACCTGCATAAAATAAAAAATAATTGTGCTGTATAAGTTATGGCTGCAAGAAAATTAATTATGTTATTTCGTGGCCCCTTTCCGGATGCACATAGAAAGAAAAACAATAAACTAAATACACAGAAGGAAAGAAAATAATAAATTAAATCTATATCAATAAAAGCAGCCTTCTCAAAAGAAAAATATTGTTCCTTATCTGTTAATACCTAATGAAGAAAAGAAAATAAAGGATAATATATTCATTCAATCTGGCAAAAGAACTTATTCAACAGAGACTGAATTGCATCTCAAAGAAAGTGTGTCAAGTTTTGTTTTTCTCTACATTCTTCTCCCTCAAGGTCAAGTACTTTGGCTACTAATGTGGTGTCTTCCTTATCAATTGTGTTATTTCATCAAGGTTAATGGATGCATTCACTGGATGGAGAATTAAACAAAGATAACAGAATATAAATAACTGCAGACATAAAGTGGAAGTAGCAAATTTTTTATTTATTTTTCTTTTTTATTCCTGGCAAAAAAAAAAAAAAAAAAAAAATTGATTTTTTCATAAAGTTGGTATTATTTTTTGAATTTTTATTTGAAATTTGCATATTATTATGTTTAAGAGTTATCTAAATAAGTGGTGGTTTTTAATGTCTGCATAATTATTTTTAAAAACTGATATTTTCTCAAAGTTGTTATTTTTTGAATTTTTATTTGAAATTTGAATATTATTATATTTAAGGGTTATCTAAATTAGTTTTTGTTCTTAATGTTCTGCGTAATTAATTTAAAAATTGATATTTTCACAAAGTTGTATTATTTTCTAAATTTTTATTTTTATTTGAAACTTGAATATATTTCATAAAGGTTGAATTTCTTTGAAAAAAGAGAAAAAAAAAAAAAAAATTTTTTTTGAATTTTCTAAATTTGAAGTTAAAAAATAGAAGTTAAAATGGCCAAGGACCCACCCGAAGATCCAGTGGTCCCTGAGAATACAGGTGGAGATAATTTAGGTGTCATTTCAGAGACAGAGCAGGGTAATTTAAATGAATTAAATAACTCTTCCTCTTCTACAAACACACCGGTAAAAGAGGAAAATGTGCTTATTGAATTTTGCCCTGAAAATGGAATGTTATGGACAGCGTGGTTGCCGTATTTTGACGCGTGGTGTGAGGACAATAAAAAAGACGCAATTTGGAAGGTTAGAAACATACAAAGGTTTTTAAAAGGGAGAGCCCTAACAGTTTATGTTAATAATAGCTTAAATATGATGCACTGGGAAGAAGTAGTAGAAATTTTTAATGAGCAATTTACTACACCTGGAGAGACCTCTTTAAATGATTTTTCAAGTATTGTATTCAAACAGGGTGACAATGTTATAGACTACTACCATAAAAAACTTCAAGTGGGACGAGCTTTAGGTTTAGAACCTAAATTCCTGTTGGACGGGTTAACAGACAGATTGCCTTTAACGTTAAAACAACTTGTGGTAGTTAATTCCCCGAAAAGCCTAAATGAATGGAGGGATTTGGTTCATCGCTTAGATAAATTGCAACTATCAGGAAAATTAGCTGACCCCCTCCCACCTAAGTTGCCTGATCAGTATCCAAAATATAACTACTCTCAAGTCTTCAATAGGGCCCCTGTGCAATACAACCCCCGTCCACAACCTTGGAGTTATCGATTTCCTAATGTAAATAGACCCCATATGGGATACTCTAATCAAAATCAACCCACTAGGACTCATGATAACCGACCCAATTTACGAGGGCCTAGACCCCAGCAGTCAAACGCAAACGCACGACTACATTTTCAAGGACCTTTGCTAGATGTTTATGCTAGATTTATTCCACAATATGCAAAAACTAGAGCTCCATTAAATAATTTGCTAAAGAAAAATGTCCCCTATGTTTGGGACCAAAAATGCGAAAATTCCTTCCAAAAATTAAAAAATGCTCTAATAAGTAAACCCATTTTAAGACTCTATGATCCCAAAAGTCCCTGTCATTTATTTGTTGATGCCTCGAGTCATGGTGTGGGATGTGTTGTTAAGCAGGCAGATGAGAATGGCAATTTACATCCAGTAGCATATCATTCTAGAAACTTACGTAATTATGAAATAAATTATGCCATTACTGAATTAGAATGTTTAGCAATCATTGATGCTTTAGATAAATTTTATCATTATTTGCACGGTCAAAAATTTGTCATACATACAGATCATGCGGCTCTCACTTGGCTAAAAAATGTTAAAAATTTAAGAGGAAGATTATTCCGCTGGTCCCTTAAACTTAGTATGTTTGACTACCAAATTCAATATCAAAAAGGTTCAACTAATATTGAAGCTGATATGTTATCCCGATTGCCTGTTGTAGAAAATGTGTCACACCATGTACACCTCCTTGACTTAAATGAAATTAAAGACAATCAGAAAAAAGAAAATATAATTATTAATGGTAAGAAAATTATTGAAATTGATGATGTAAATGTAATTAAAAAGAAAGGTTTGTATAAGATAATAGTCCCTATGTCATTAAGATTATCCCTACTAGAGAAAACCCACACTCAATTTGGACATCCTGGAATTTATAAAATGGTAAATTTAATTACACCCCAGTATTATTGGCCTAATATTAATAAAGACATTGAAAGTTTTGTGAAACATTGTCATATTTGTCAATTAAACAAAAAATGTAAACAAAAAAGATTTGGCTCGTTACAAGAAGTACCACCAACAGATAAACCTTTTGAATGTTTGTCTTTGGACACTGTTGGTGGACTTAATTATTATAATTCTACAAAAAAGTATTTGCATTTGGTCGTGGACCATGCAACCCGTTATGTGTGGGGATTTCCATCAAAAAGCGTTACCACTGAAACTTATACAAACTTTTTAAAACAATTATTTCAAATTCAAGTGCCTAAAAAATTGTTAACTGACAGAAATGCAGCATTCACTTCATCCCGTTTTAAAAAATTTCTTCGAAATTATTATGTTAAACACCTATTAACAAGTAGCCATCATCCCGAGTGCAACGGGAAAGTCGAGCGGCTCAATCAGACTATTGTTACACGTTTAAAGTGTAAAGTTAATTCTTCTTCAAACAAAATTCCCTGGACTAAATTACTTGAAGAAGTTTTAAATCAGTATAACTCAACACCTCATTCAGTAACTCAGTTTCCACCTAAATATTTATTAATAGGAGAATTACCATATGACCCCTTATTGGCAAATAGTAATTACTACCCTTCAGTTGATGAAGCTAGAAAAATAGCAAAAGAAAAAACAATACAATATCATAATAAAAACAAAGTCAGATACGATGCTCGATTTCTCCCAGTGGAATTTAAAGTTGGAGATGAAGTGATTTATGAGGAATTTCAATATCCAAACACGCGTAAATTGAGTTCACCTTATTCAGGCCCATATAAAATCTTAAGACAATTATCTAACGTTAATTTTGAGATAGACAAACCCAGCCTTCATTTTAAGAGAAATTCAGAAATTGTCCATTCATCTAAGTTAAGATACTATAATAATCCTAAAAATTTCAAATTAAGTCATGAATAAATTAGTTAGATATCAACTTCCATTCCCAAGTTTTTTTTTATTTTTGCTTTCCTATTTCCCCATACACGTTGGATGAGGATCCTAGCTGAGTTAAGGAAATCGGAGGGATGTCGGGAGACATATCTTCCTTTCTTTGACTCAGTGGCACTAGCGTGCCCTTAACTTTTCTTTTTTACAAATATACCTTTTTGGTTTATTTAATTTTTTTTTCTTAAATATCATGTAGATGGTTTCGTGAAATGAGGATCCTCCGCTCCTAAGCCCCTTTTCTATAAACAGTCTGTTTTCTCATGGTCTCCTGATCTTCACCATTGTGATGTGTTCGGAGAACACGGGAAAACTGATTTGTTTTCCCTCTCTGTAGAAGCTAGTCAGTTTCCACCTTTATCCCAAATTACTTTTGGAAAGGCTTGACATTCTCAGAGTTTCAAGGGTTAATGTACCCACCATATAATTTTTTTTAGAGTGCCAAACTTGAAGTTTATAGCAGTCTGAAATACTTTGAAAACAAATAATTACTCAGACAAAGTAATTAACTTGGTTTTAGGTGTAAATAATTTGTAAAATTTTTTTGCTGTTATTAATATTGTTATTGTTTGTATCTTTAGTAAGTATTTTTATCTAATTGTTTGAAAATGTGTTTTACACTAACCAGGAAAAAGTGTCAATGATCTGAAATGATACAAATGTATAGTGTCATTTTTTCAAACATATGGACAGTAGAGAAAACTGCAAGTTCCGTATATTTCCTTTAAAAAATAGATTCCTTGCAGATGTGTAATATCTTGTTCAACGTCATTATATTTTTATGTAATTTTAAAGACTCTGTGCAAAACCAAAGGACTTCTTCGCCAAAGAAATGAACTATTTTGCCTACTGATCAGTTACAAAACTTATTTACAGGACCTTGTTATAATGGTTCATTATATATGAACACAAAACTATTATAAAACTATAGGCGTCACCAACTAGTTGGGAGCAAGAAATTTCTGCTTTAATGTTTTCTGCTTTATATAATATTGTATACGAGTGCTACATTATGTTTTATTTTATATTTTTATATTACTCCTAGGACACTATGGTATGTATAGGGTTGAGCACGTGGAATGTGCAGTTTTACAGAAAAAAAAAAAAAAAAAAAAAAAAAAAAAATTCAATAAACGGGACTAAATTATTAATTAAAGGGAAAATATACACACTTCTCCTTCTACACAATAAGACAGACCATCTTTTCCTGGACTATCTGCCACCTCGGAATGAGTTCCCATGGACTTGCAGGCAAGCCCAGGGGAACGTTGTCTTGGAGGGGGGGGGGATATGAAAGGATAAAGAGAGGTAAGTTTCTAATTATTATTTTATTATTTTAAATTAATAGTGAGCAATAATTTAAAGAAAATCCCATTAGAAAGTCTTAACTTAAAATTAATTCTAAAGTTTCCCCTGTAAAGTAAGTTTTAGTACAATGCGTGAGCATAACGCAAAAGTCATAAAAGAGAACCAACTTTAAGACAAGAAAGTGATGAATAAGTGCAACTTGCAGCTTTTTGTGGTTTGGAGCTGCATAGTAATTAATCCCAGTTATCTGGACCTCAGCTAAGCTGTCAATCATTAAGTTAATATCCAATAAGCATAGGAAGGAGTGGTGTGAGTTCCCGCCAAAAAATGCCAGTATTTAAGGGAAAACACGTGTAGAGGAGCTCTCTCTTCTGGTGTGCTCTTGCTTAGTAAACTTACGTCAAATAACGGCCCGAGAGGGGTCACGTGATCGCATTCGGCTGCACTGCACTGCATCCATTTGCTCAACTCACAATCATGGACTGTACCTTATATGTTCCAGATGGATAAATAAAAACATGTGCTGCAAATTTGGAGTGATTACTGAGTGCCAGCCTCTTTCCCTCATAGCTATTATGTGACTCAAGTACGGGAATTCGTCACATGTATATAAATTGATACATATCTATCAGTAATATTAATTTTTCTGAATTATTATTTTCAAAATGAAATTAATTATATTTTTGCACAGGAATAATGAACGAATTTTTTTATCTTTTCTAAATAATAATTTGCAAAATGGATTCCCCCCCCCCCTCCCTCCCTCATCTGAAGAGGTAACCAAGCTCATTTTTTAAAAAGCTGTTAAATATGCAAATCAGTGTTCTTTTCTTTTTTGCAGTTTTAAAATAATTTCTAAAAGCTATAGTATTATATGTAAAGATTATTGAGTTTGAAATTACTGAGATTTTCATTTATTTTAAACATGTTCTGATAGATATAGTAAGCTATAATTTATTTGGTAAAGTAATAAATTAATCAGATGTTATCTTAAATATTTATTACATGAACTTTTAACTCTTATTATTATTTTTAAATATAAGCTCATTTCTTTTCTTTTTTTTCAGCAAATATAAAAAGAAAATAATTTTAAATATTAGAGAAAATAAAACCTTTTTATAGTCTGTTGTACATTGAAAAGATATAGTAGTAACTCTGATCTTTATAAATAAAAGATAAAGATTTTTTTTTTTTTTTTTTTTCAGAATTTTATAAAATTGTTTATCTTATTTTTTTTATTTTATTTATTAAAGATTACTTTTTATTTGTTTTTGTTTTAGTATTGGTAATTCAAATCTTGGTTGCTTTTAATTGTGTGCGTTTGCACATATATACACATTCTTACAATAATAATAAAAAAAAAAAAAAAAATCTTTTTGTATGTTTTTAATAATTTTAAATGGAAATGCTAAAAAAAATAAGAACTGTTACTTATTATCATATTTCTTATTTTGCTTTTTGTAGTCCGCCAATGCTGCAAAGAATTCTCAACCTTCAATTGACCAGTCTCGTATGGATATTGACACATCTGATATTATTATTACTGGAAGTAATAATACAAGAGTATCTCAGAAAGAGGTATTTCTGAAATTTCTGTATATTCATCAATACAAAAAACAAAAACCCTTAATGGGTTAAAAGTTTGTGATGCAGCTACTTTATGGCTATAAGAATTTGAAATATGGGTCTTAAAAATAATGATATTAAATTTTAAATGACACTTTGCTATTAATTAAAATATACATAGATTTTCTTATTTGATCATTTGCTTTTTTTTTCTATTTATATTTACAGTGAAGCATAATATTTTCAACTTCAACATTAACAAATATATAAAATTTACTCACTGATGCCTTTTTATTCTCATCTCAAATTCAAAATAAGAGTTTTAAAAGGACTGATATAAAAATTTCAGTGATGTCTCGGTGTTACTTTAAAAGATTGGTTTTTAGATTCCATTACAATTACTTTTGTTAGTCTTATGAAGTATACACATTGAAACACTGCTTCTAATTTTCAAATATACTATCCAAATAATCTCACCTACACTTAGTTTACATTATAAATTGAAATTATTTATTTAAATAAATTGATTTGTCTTTGCCGTCATGCTATCTGAAACTGCAAGTAAAACTTATGCAAATGTTTTCTTTGCATCCCAATCTCTTTGCACGCATTTTCACTTAGTTGCATACTATGATGAATTTAAGCATCAGTTAAATAAACTAATGTAAATTTCAGCCTCAGTTTGGATATTAGTTTAGTAGCAATTATACTGGTTTATTAGAAAATTTCAGCATTTATTTTTAGCACTTTTTTTTTACGTTTCATGGAATTATTATGTTTTCACGCAATTTTGCTTGCAACGTTAGTGCTAAATATTCCAAACATTTTCTTTTTGTTTGTTTTTAATGCATTTTTAATTTATTTACTGTGTTTTAATGAACTTTTTATTTTATGCTTAAAATATGAGCAGTTTTAAGTTTGTTACCAATTGTCTATGGAATTAATCATTATCAACAAGTTTTATCTATATATAGTATAGCTGCAAAGTCTTCTTGATTTTTAAGAAGACTTCCTGATTTTTGTATTTTCTTCTTACTTCCTGCTAGAAAGCAGAATTTTCCTGATTTTTGGATTTTCTGTGTATTTCATTTTTTCAGCTTCCGAATAAGAAGAAAATTCTAAATATATTTATAAATTATATGCAAAAACCTTATTTTTGTGCATAAATTTTCATCTTAGTCAAAAGTACATGATAGGATTTGTTCCAAAATATGAATTGTATCTTGCAGAAGCTTTTGCAAAACAGATCAAGACTCAAGACACAGCATGTGTTTTCTTATGAGAACAAATTTACTACAAATTGTATGCTTGTTATCCTGTGTAAAATATTTCCGTATTTTTTATTTGAGTTTAAGAATATTTCATTTAAAAAGTGGGTACTGCTAATAAGAAGCAATATAAGTGGATATTTCGCAACGCATATATGGTAGAATTTACTTTTCCAAAGAAGCCAAAAATAAATTCACATGTTGCCTACTGTACTATATGTTTCTCAGGTGTTCAATGTTCAAAATTAAATTTAACGGCTTATCTTGGAATCAATGCCTAATAATTTCTTTAATTTTTTTTATTCCTTATAACTATGGCTAGAAAAAAATTACTTCTATTATGTGTAGAGAATCTTCTTGATTCTTCCAGTGAGAAATTGGCAGGTATGAAGGGGGTGATTCTAAGGTTATGGGACAAACATGGAGGAAAGGTAGAGAACATCACAAGGATTGAGAATTGTACAGGAACCCATGATTGCAAATGACATTTTAACCCTTTAAGAACAGGATGTTTTTGGGCTACTGTGTAAATTTAAAATCTTGTATGCTTCATTATTTCACAAAGTCATGCACAATGTTCGTATTAATGCAATCAGTGCAATAAAATACATCTATAAAAAACGAAATTTATTTATTTATGTAAACATTAGCATGTAAAAACTTAAAAGCAGCATTTGAGAGCCATGCCCATATCCACGCAAAAAAATCCATTTCTTAAAGGGTTAAAATGATGTTTATGGTAATGGATTCCTATACAATTCTCAATTCTTGTGATGTTCTCTAGCTCTTCTCCAAGTTTGTCCCAGACCGCCAGACCTTAGAATCACCCTGTTTACAATATAATTACATGTGTATAATATAATTACATGTTTGTAATATAATTACTTGTGTGGTCTGATTTACTAAATCTGCGTTCCAGAAAATTTCAATGTATATTCCTTGATTACAACACTCAGATTCCAAAATTATATTCCATATTAAATTCAAACTATGCCTAAAACCGCACTCCATATAATTCATACTAGTGAAATTAATTTTAAATAAATAAAATACATAAAAACAGAAATGTCTCAAATAAATCATAATAATAATTATCATTTTTTAAAATAAATTTTATGACAATGGGTAATGAAAATTTCTATGTATATTTTCATATCCGTGCAATTTTTTATAAAGTAGCACATTTATTATTGCCTAACATTTAATAAGCTTGTTTCAGTTTTATTACATTTACAACCACTGTTTTATATGAATGTTTTATAGGAAAAATAAAATATATTTTTTAGAAATAGAGGAAGCAGTCTGATTGTAAGTAATATAGAAATACCATTTTAAGTGTGTTTTTGACATGAACTAACTTTAATACCTTTTTTTAATGTTGAATTTTGACACTTTTATAATATATAAATCATATAAATACACACTTTTATAAATCTCTCTCTTTTTCTAATTTTTTGTTTATTTATCCTATTTAAAATGATTTATTTATAGGGATAATAAATGCTATAAATTGTTTCTTTTCTTCTTTTTCGTTTTTTTTTAAATTACTGACTTAATTTTTTAGAAATTTTGCATACATAAATATTGAAATATGTGGATATTAAATATATTGCAATTTCTTGAAAATTATTTAAAATAAATAAATAAATAAATAAATAAAAATTTTAAATAATATAATTTTTTAAATGCTCCATTCCCCCCCCCCCCCCACCCTTGACTTTACTGTATTATAGTCTAACAATATATTTTAAACATATTTAGGTATTACTTTGTTTATTGATTGATAAGTTAATATTTTAAAAATATTTATATGTTTGAATGGTGAAATTTCATGCAAATTTTTAACTTCCAAGCATTAAAATTATTTTTTAAAAATTTAACTCATTAATCTATCCACATAATCAATACCTAAATATGTGTAGAATATGTTATTGTTAAACTGTAATAATCTAAAATTGAGGGGATTAAAAAAATTAAAAACTAGTTAGCATGGAGCATTCTGATTTTTTTCAAGAAATTTAAAATTTTGAATAAAAAAAAAATAGTTTTCAATAACATTTAATATATTTAATATTGTTATAGTTCATTGCATATATATGGAAAATTTAATCATCCTAAGACAATAATTTGTAAAATCGATTTATAGTGTTTTCCATCACTTTAATGGCCATATCTTACGAGAGATTTTCATCCAATATTCACCCAACATAACACAGAATATGAGAAATATTCAAGGTCAGTGCATTTTCAACTTTTTTAACCACAACTCTGAACAGTTCATCATGTGTTGTATTAAAAGTTGAATGAAAAATCTCTCATGTAATATGGCTTGAAGTGAATGCTTTACCAAAGTGGACAGCAGCCAGTGATGCCAGATGATCGAAAATTATTTCCCCAAACAGGTCTTCAAATTTCCCCAAATCAGGTTTTTTTTTTCGAAAAAATCCCCAACTTGATTTCTACTAAAAAGGTAAAATAAAAATTTTTTCAAAAAAAAAAAAAAAAAAAAAAATATCAAGCAGATTTTTTTTATGATTTAAGCTCAGATTTCCTCCCAAATGACGGCAATTTTTGAAAAAAATCCCCAAATAACAATTATTGAAAGTCTCTAGTCATAGGGATAAATCATTACATTGCCAATATTGACAGAAAGTTAAAGAACTCCCCAGATTTGTCCCCAAAAATTTTAGAATTCCCCCAAAAAGTCCCCACAAACATTTGGTCCCCAAAATTGTCCCCAGAAGCCTCAAAAATCCCCAATCTGGCATCACTGACAGCAGCCTAACTCTATATTATTCAAACAATTTCCAAGGTCAGTGCAAAGCCTGTATCTTAACCACATAGAAAATGTCTGGGATATGGTGGAATGACGCATTCGACAGCATTCTCCTCTTCCATCTAATTTACAAGATCTAAAAAGCTGCATAGCCAGTGCAGGACATTTTCTGGACATAAATGTACTCCAGAATCATGTATTGTAGACTCGATGCCTAAACGAATCAGAGCAGTTATCTGTGCAAAAGGTGGTCCAATAAAATATTGATCCTGGGTTTCTAATTCATTGACCAGTGTGTGTATATCATTTTTAAGCTAATAAAGTGCAAAATGTGTACTTAGTTCATTTTTCCCACTTTAGAACTTTAATACAAAATACTGGTGGGGGGAAAAAAAGAATAATGGCTGTTACTTTTATAATTGTAGAAAAAAAAAAAAAAAAGTAAAATATGTAATGAATAATGTATTTTAACAAATTTACCCGTAGATCAACATGGGGTTTGATGAAATATAGGTAAAGTATCTTATAATAGGTAAAGTATATCTTAGTCTATATTTTAATTATTATTATTTTTTTTTTAAATAGAAATATGCTGAAAAACTTTTCCTGAGATATAGTCAGCGTTGGGTAAAAGAATTTGTGCGCAAGCGTTTGGATTTGAGATTACCACTCCATCCTGATGGAACCCTTGAAACTGGTCCACCTGCTCCTCCAAGACACTGTTCTGGTGCCAGATGTCCTTGTCAGTTCATCGAAGAACACTTACGGTTTAAACCTACTACCAAATGTAGTATTCGTGATCTGTTTTCATAAAATTATTCCATTTGTTCCTGTACATTACGGGCACAGATCTGATGCATAATTTCCTCCCATCGTATTGTTTATACTTCTGTTGTATAAAATTGCAGCTAGATTTACATTATTTCTGTTGATATATACTGCAAAGTAAGTTGGAAAATATATTGTTGAGATTATTGTTATAAGGTAGTTGGCGATCGAAATTGAACAAAAATTTAAATTTTATAATGATCTGACTATGTAATAAACTTTGCAGCAGTATTTTTATATCTTACCTTAGACATTGTACAAAAGCACTTAAGATTTAAAAAAAAGTATTTTTCTCGAACTATTTTTAGAATTTGAATTATTCTTCTAATGAATTTTTAGAATTGCTATTTTATCTAGTATTTATGACAGTATTGAAAAAAAAGTTTTATGACGATTTTAACTATTTGAACTTAGCAAAAGAAATTTGAATTTTTATGACAGATTTTTATATCATGTTGACTCTTATAAATTATGTGTTTTTATTAGTCCATTAGCGCAGAAGAATCTATTTATAAACAGCTGATAAAATAACACATAGAATTGTTGTGGTTTCTGAAATAATTTTTTTCTTTCCAGTGGTAGTTGCTATCAACACTGTAAACAATCTTACAAATTTTGCGTATCTGGCATCTGTTACTAATTTGTAATTTTGTGATTTGGATCATCCTTTTGTAATTTGTCAATCATTGCACAAGCATTGCACATTGCACAGGTATACCAGCTGAAGTCAAGTTAAATAATAATATATATTTCAATACTGTACTTTAGGTGTTTGTGCTATTGCATGATGGGAAATTTATCTATTATCTCAAAATTTTCCTATCCCAAACTTTTTTCACTGGAACACACAGCATACTTATATAAAGATTGGCTGTAATTTAAAAATTAATACAAGAGTTGTTTGAATGTAATATTCTTTACTCTAAGTTAGTTTATATCAGGTATGACTGACTCTCACTGCCCACCCAGTGAAGTTTTACGACTCACAGTGGAATTCAGGAAATTTATATAATGCTATATTCTGTTAAAGTAACAAAAACTATGAAATACGTTCTGGCTTTTTTTTTTTTTTTTTTTTTTTAAATCAGAAAACAATATTACATGATATCTATATTCGTGGTAGTATGCCTGCTATGTACATTAAGATTTCCACAGACCCACCTTTTTTTAAGTTCTCTTACCACTATTTTTTAAAAAGAAACTTCTTAAACATAGATACTTATTTTTTGATAAATAAGTTCGATTTAAAATTAGTGGTATGCAAAATTAAAAGCCATAATTTTGGATTTGAGGAAAGTGGGTGTCTGGTAAACTGAGACTTTATCAATATCTTTTGCTTAAGGCTTCAATTCCATGTGATATGTAATTGTTTTTTGATTAATTCAAATCTTCCTTCCTGGTATTTGATTCATTTTAATAATGAATTATTATATTTATACATACACATACACACACAGTGCAGTCCGCCCAAATAAAATGCATTTGCAATGCGGCCCTCAAAATCTTTCGTTTTAGATAAGCCTGGTCTGTATTAATTTCCATTTGAAATATTCATCAAAATATATTTAGCAGAATTAATTTGGGTGTTAATGGGTTAATAACCACTATTAACAGAATTGATTATAAACAAATTCGTTAGTATTTCCTCTAACATAATAATTGTGCATTTTGTATACAATTGCAGCTAGTTTTACACTGTGTCCACTGATATATTGATAATAGATTATTAAATTGATTGTTGTAAACTTAAAATTTTATAAGAATGTTTAGAATGCGATTTCTTTATAATTTGACATTGTTGTAAATCTTAGATATGTATTTTTATATTCCATATGTGATCTTTGTTGTGCAAAAATTATATTTTAAGAACTGGCTAAAAATGCCTTAATAATTTACAAAGTAATTTTTAGAATTACATTTTATTAGGTTAGTGTTTGAAACTGAATTTTTCTGATGATATTGAGAATTAAAACACGAAACTTAATGTTGAATTATAGTTTTTTAGACCAATTAAGAGTGCCTCTACTTTTAGAGAATATAATGTTTAAAAAGTGTTTTTTTTATAATATGGTCTTGCATATTTGGAATACTTTTTAACAACTTCTTCATGGGTGACTTTATCAAACTATAATGACATAATAGACTGGATAACTAAGCTTATGGATGATTCCGAGCCCTACCCTTCCTGCTTCTTTTAATGACTTTACATTGGCTAATTTGCGTGCATTTTTGTACAAGCATTTTTATTTATTTATTTTTCTTTTGTTGGGCAGAACTGCAGTGTTGGCCTGCCCACCTTCACCACTGCTAAGAGTAACGAATTCAGGTAGCAGCTAACCTTATTGATCTATTCCAAAGCCCCAAGCCCTATTTTGTCATTTTTAGTTAATTTATTTATTCTGTCTATTTAGACCAGTGTAATTGATGTTCTAAATTTTTATATTTTTCTCCTTTTCTCTTGATGAACTATGATGGTTAAAATATAACACAATCACAGTTCAGCGTAAAAATAAATAAATAAATAAATAATAGTGCTATCACGTGAGAAATCTGGAAAATGAACCTACAATGGTCTTTCTCTCTCTCTCTCTCTATATATATATATATAATAAAGATGATCTGTTAAGCATAGTATATAATTTTTTTTTTTTTTTTTTTTTTTTAATCTTATTGGTCATTGGTGTTTCAGTGATCTTGTATCTGTTGCTTGGCTTCTACTATGCTTAATAGATCATCTTTATTATATATATATTTATATATATGAAAATAATTAAAGGTACCAAAGAGCAGGAAGGGTAGGGCTCAGGGTTGAATTGTTGCTAAAGATTTAATATATCAGTATGCAAAGATTTGTTTTTAGTATCATGATTGTTTGAATTTTCATCCTCAGCTCAATGTTTCCCTGTGTACTGATTTTATTTTTTACCTTATCCAAATATCTGGTTCAATTAGTGTTAAAAAGTGTTCCAAGTCTCGACTTCAAAATAGTTTTTAGCCACTAGAGTTTAATTCATTGGGTGTCATAAAATGATAGGAAAAAAAAAAAAAGAGAAATTTTGAGAAATAGAGTGAAAAATTTTTTAGGTTATAAGAAAAGGTTTGTTAAATTGGGGGGGGGGGGGGGGGAGACTTCACAGAGGCTACCTCTGAAATCAGGATTTTTGAAAATTTTGCTGTCTCTAAATGCCATGTTGAATTATTTTGTTTTTAAAGAAATTTCTTATTTTGAATGTTTAATTTGCCCATATAATGTATAAGAACTCTCCAAATATCAATTATTATATAGGGTAAAAATGAATATTTTTGATATTAGTCATATAATATATCACTAATAAGAGTTCTTGTTTCTGCCATTCATTCTGCATGCAAATAGCAGTTTTTGGGGGTTTTGCATGTTGGGACGTTTCACCTCCTGTTACCCTAACAGCACATCTTCTCCCCAGGACATCCTCAAGATACACTGTGGATAAGTGTGTTGTTAAAAGAGAATGCATTTCATTTTTTGGAAGTTACTTGACTGGTAAATTCTTAAAATACTGTAAATTACCACAAAAGCACCCTCACTCGATTAAATGCTGTCTGTTTTGCGCAGGAATTTTCTTTATTCTTAAAACACTGAATAAATGCCTCCCTTACACTCAGATGTAGATTCTATCCTAATAGGTGACAGTTTTTTTATGTTATTTATTTCTTTTATAACATTTCCTTTGTAAATATGAACATTGATTTGTATTATATTAAATCGGTCACATATTATTTGAAAATGGTAACCATAAGCATCATAAAATAGAGTTAAAATAATTTATTGGTAGAGCAAAAAGAAAGTTTTCCAAATTTTCTGATTAGTTGAATGCTGGTTAACCAAAAGTTTACTGTATTTAATTACTTAATTCATTTTATTTTTTTATTTTATCATTGTAACTTAATATATATATATATATATATATATATATATATATATATATATATATATGTTTTATTTTAAAATCATTTTTATGTCACTTAATTTTAGCAGGAAAATACATGCAATTTATATATTTTTGTGTATTTTTACTGTTTATCTGCCTCCTCCCCAAATATAGCTCTATTTTCTTGAGAGGGCTCTTGAACGGTATTTTACAGTAATCTTACTTTGGAGAAAAAATTTATAAAATGGAGAAATTAACAAAATACAGGCTCATTAAATAGAAGTCTGGACTGTATTTTTAAATCTATCGGTTGTTAAAATATTCAGAGTTTTTAAATAGGAAATATGGAAATTTCTGAAATGACATATGAAGTTTTAAAAAATAGGAAATAATTTAGTATGCCAATTCATTTTCATATCAGACTGTTTAAATAATAGTTTAACTTCTGTGAACAGTGTTTTTTTTTTTTTTTTTTTTTTAAGTAGTTTTAATCCCTTTGTAAATATGTCTGTAGCCAGCAGGAGTGATTCTGTTCATAAATTTTGAAAAATTTAAGACTGTCCAGAAAAAATAAAAATAAAAATTCAATGTAATATATATATACATATTATTGAAAATAGCTTGCTTCTAAATTATAAAATATTTCAGTTAACACAATAAGCTCAGATTTAAAATCAAGATGAAACATACACATATTTTCATGATATATATGTATTTAAAAATTCGCTTACAAAATAATAATTTAAAACTCAGTAGAATAAAAGTAACAGACGATTATATGCCACCAAAATCAAATTAACCAATAAGTAATATTTAATAATTGAATTATTAAACCAGCAAATTACATAATGTTTTAATCAGACACAACAGATTTGCTGTAACATAATTCCTCGATTATTAACTGGAAAACATTGAGCTAGGTGATATTGAATATAAAGTGAACCAATATGAATTTTAAATTGAAAAAAATTGCAAGAATCAGATCTAATGAACTGATTTAAAACCTTTTTAAAACCAGTTTAAATGAAAAATAATTGGAAAAGCTCGACCATGTAGGAATTTTCTCTTCAGGGCAGTGGCGGATCCAGAACTTGACTTTTTTGGGGGGGGGGGGGCTTCAGCCCCCTAGCCCCCCCCCTTAAATCCACCACTGCTTCAGGGGTATACCATTATTCCACAGTTGAGCAAAAGCAAGATTTCAAAGCACTGATTCACATTAAAGCTAAATAATCAATGGGTAACCCTATGTTGCTTACAAACCAATAATTAGAATTGAAAAAAAATGAAAATCAATGAGAAATCAGAACCAAAAAAGCTTGAGTTTTTACAAGCACTGCCAAATGTTTAAATTAATAGTAAGAAAAAGTACGAGATGCGTTGTCAACTGCAATAACAGAAAAAAAATAAATTTAGAGTTCAAATGACGTCAATTTTACCCTGCAAGTTTAATTTTTCACAAAGTTTTATATCAATTTTAATATTTACGCTTGAATTTCTTTTCATTTCAAAAAAAAATTTAAAATCAACTCGTAAACTTTTTTGGCAACAATTAAAAATTAAAATAATGTATTTTATCTAAAAATTCAACTTTTTCGATACTGTCCATTTCAATACCGATGATTGTTAATTTTCTTTTCTTTTTCTTAAAAAAAAAAAAAAAAAAAAAAGATGGCAAAAGTAGAATTTAGTTTAGTACGGAGGACTATTAGTTTTTTTTTTTTTCTAATTATTCAATTATATTTTCAATTTCAATAAATGTCCAACCATCGTAAAACTGGCGACAATGTTTTATCCATAGATTGAGACTAATAGTCCTCTGTCCTAAAAATATAATATATATATATATGGATGATATATTTACACATATACAATATGTAAGAAAAATACATATGTATGAAAAAGTATTTCAGAAAATGTGATGTGTAGTTCAGAAAATTTTGTTTTACTCAGAATCAGCCCTTTTAACCACGTATGTTACGATAGATTATTTTACAATATCTTAGATGACAAACATAAGTAAATCATAATTTTTGATAGACAACCAAATTTCATATTTTATATTCCACGAATATTAAATTATTTTGTAATATAATGAAAATGTATTTATGTGTAATATATACATTATACATAATTATACATATAGACTTTTAAAAACAGAGGTTGTTTCAGCTGCATTTATACAAGATGTATAGAGTGCCTTTTTGTCTGTTAAATCTTGTAAATTTTAATGAGAAATTTTAAATAAAAATATTTTTGAAATCTCAACACGTTGAACTTAGATATTACTGCAAAGCTGTGTATATATTCGTAAATTTTAAAGAAGGCCTTAAAAAACATTGTTGCATCATGAAATTTAGTTTTATTTGTTTTATTTATTTAAGCTGTGTTTAATTGTTATGTCAGATTTTTATCTTCTGTTAAATAAGGTATAATAGAAACATTTAATGTCAAATCAAAATTATTATTATTTTTTTTCATTTATTTAATTTTTTTTTAATTATGTTTTTTTGTTGATTTTGTAAGATATAGTTTTGTGATAAAATTAGAGTATTATTTTTTTAAAAATATGTTTAAATAAATTATAAAATGTACATAACAATAGGTGCTTATGTGGTATATTATTAGCCGCAGTAATTTATTTTAATACTTGTATGCACTCAATTGCAAATTAACAATTTGTTTATCGAGACATAATCACTAGTTGTGTTGAAAATGCAAAGTAAATTTCAATTTTAAAAATGATAAAAAGTAAAAAATTAGTAATTTGTTAGTGCAAAAAATAAGTTAAATTTTCTAGGTATTATTTAGATGCATGTTTTTCATCGAGCTTATATTTTAAATTTTCTCAATGCAAATTTCAGATTTTTTGTAAATTATAAGAAAAAAAAAAAAAAAAAATAAAATTGCAAGCATTAATTTTATAAAAATATGTGCAGATTTTATTTGATATTTTTTATTTATGAATGACACCGATCTTTTAATTTTTTCACAAATATGAATTTTATTAATTTATACAATTTTTTATTTATGAATGACACCGATCTTTTAATTTTTTCACAAATATGAATTTTATTAATTTATACAATTATTTATTACTTTGTTAAACAATTAATAAAGTCTTCTTTATATATTTATTAATTTTAGTGTTTGGTTAAGGGTTGTGATTTATTTGTTTATGTTGCATATTCTAGAGTATTATTTGTAAAGTAAAAAATATTGTGATTTTTCTTTTTATTTTTACCCTGCTTCCTTGGTTTTATTTTATTATTTTATCTGTAGTATATTTAGTATTCAATTCTATTCAAGGAAATAAAAATATGAATTTGTTTTGTTTTCACTGCATTTTTTAATTTATATTTTTACTGTTAAGAAAGCAAATCATTACTTTTAATTAATGATGTAAAATTATTACTATTATTATTATTAATTAATGGAAGTTTATTGAATCTCTTATAAAATTGCATTTATAATTGCTGTATGTTAGAACAAATTTTGATATATTTCTATAGATTTGCTTTAAGGAAATTCTCTACATTGTTGGCATCCAAATCCCATGTTAATCTATAAGGAAAATTGTTAACATTATTGATAGGTATAATTCTTGGGGCATCTATAATATTTCCTGTCTGTGTGGTTTGTCATACATTTGGCAAACTAAATGCAGTCTCAAATTCCGTCTAAAAGAACATATTAATTATGTCTGTAACAAAAAACCAATAAATCGGCTATTTCTAAGCATTGTCGGGAGAAAAATCATAATTTTAAATTTGATTCAGCTAAAATAATTTGCAGACCTAAATTCATTCATGAACTTGATTTCTTTAAAGCTTTCTATATTTATAAAATTCTTAAAAATCTTGTCAATTGTGATTTCGCTGTTCCTCATTTGTATGATGGTTGAAAATTTTACATTTGGTCCACATTTTCTTAATTTTTCTGCAGTTTATACAGCTAACATTCCTAAATTCCTATTGATCACTCTCCCCACCTTTCCCGTAATCCTATTGGTTATACAGAATTCAGTCCCTCTTCTATATATATAAGCACTTCTTCAGTTCCGGTTATCTTTATGCACTGATGACGGCGCGCTAAAGGCTACCAAAACAGCTGTATGCCTCCCATATTTATTCCTTTCGGCGTTGCTAACATTGTAATTTTTATTGGTTTTAATTATTACTCATTACTTGATTTCTTTTTTTTTTTTTCTTTTTTTTTTTTAAATCTATTTGCTCTTTCAAAAGATTTACCTTAGTTAAATTTGTGCTTGTTTTCCAAAAATTGATTACAAAAAAAAAATTAGCAAAGCTTAAAGGATTTATATTTATTTAAAAATTAAATTACCTTACACTTAATTCTTTTTTATTTGCAGCATATATGTTTCAGCACATTTCTGTAGCCATCTACCAAAAAAAAAAAAAAAAAAAAAAAAAAAAAAAAGAGCTAAAGATGTGAAAAAATGAACTGCATTTTTTGTCCATTATAGCTTCAAAATGAAACTAAAAATCTGGAGTGACTCCACTCGACTCTCTGAACGTTTAGTAATTAACAGTTGTTTAAATTAAATTAGATAAGGGAAGTTGTTACAAAGACAAAAGGAAAAATCATAGAAGGGTGTTTGGGTTTTTCCCCAAAATTGCATGTAGAATTGTAATATGTCCAAATTATTTTGTGCATTCCTGTAAAAGAACTATAAAATAATAAAATCACAATATCAAAAATATTTATTTATTTATTTATTTTTAAGTTTTAAACAGTTTAACATTACTGAAGCAAAACTTTAAATAATTGGAGCCCATAGACCACAATGTATGAAAATTTTACTTTGTTTACCAGGAAAAAAATTTTTAGGTCTTGCACATATGCTAATCTGTATGGTTCTAGCGATAATAACTTAATAATATGCCTACCAATTTATATCTTAATCAAATGTAGAGTTTAGACGTTATTGCACTTTAAATAATTTGAGTCCATAGGCTATAATGATAAAGATTTTTCTTTGTGTCCGTGAAAAAATATAAGTGTTAGATTCTTATAAATCAATGCAGTTTATATGACTGTGACCATAACATTCCTGAAAACTTTTAACTCTATCGAATAAGGCATTTAGATATTATCTCACTTTAAATAATTTAATCCATAGGTCTTAATGATTCAAAAGAAATTCTCTTTGCGTCCCTGTAAAAAAAAAAAAAAAAGTTATATATATAAGTGTTAGACTCACTCACTAAAATCTATAGAGTTCACATGATGGTGACCTATAACATACATATCAATTTTCAGATCAATTGATCAAAGCATTTAAATGTTATTGTGTTCACTCACATACATACATAGACACATACATACATCACTATAGAAATAACAAAAATGAACTTAGGAGACCTCAAAATGTATAGATACATAAAAATCGCATAGTCAAAATTTTCATGATTACAATACTTTCCTTACATAATGTATGTTTGGAAAGTAAAAAAAAAAAAAAAAAAAAAAAAAAAATTAAAGAATATTTTTAGAAAATAAGAAGAAATCTAACAGTGGGGAAAATTTATATGAAAACAGAATTAAAAAAATACTTTATGTAATGAGTAATTCTGTTAACAATTTTCCCTATAGATTAACATGGGATTTGGCTGTCAGAGACGAAGAAATTATAAGACGTAGAGAGAGAAGCCTTAAACCTATGGAAAGTCCCATAATGTTGAAAGTTATGTATTTAGTCTCATAGTAATAATTTAAATATATATAGTGTAATAGTTTTTAATTATCTCAAAGTCAAATATTGTAGAAAGATAATTGTTGTAAATATGTATTCTTTCTAAAAAATGAGAAAAATATTTAAAAATGAATTTTTCATGTATTTTTCATTTTGGAAAAAAAAAAAAAAAAACTTTTCGTGCATTTTTCTTGTGATATGAGTACTCAAATTGATATCTGTGAGCCCAAAAGTTGAAATATTTTAACTGTTATGTTTTGTGAATTAAAATGAATTCCCAAAACAAATTGATTTGCTTAGATTTTATTTTCTGATGAATTGTGTATATGTTTTTATTTGCTAGCCGTCCATTTTTAGTATTTTAAAATTTCACTGCTTCAATTTTTTAAAGATATTTTTTGTTACTCCCTCAATATTTCTTTTATTAGGGTTTTTGGTTTTGTGATATGTGTTTTACTTGCATTTTGCTGCATAGTTTAGATTGATTATTTTTATTATATGATTCTATTTTGAAGTTTTCTCTATCTTCCTCCAGTATCTCTTTCTATTTAATTGTATATGTTTTTGATTCAAAAAAAGGTGATAACTTTATATGTTGAGAAAGGTGTTTTTTATTTTTAAACTTGTATTTTTAAGAGTACTGTATTTATTTTGGTATTTTTCATCCTTTCTTGTCTATCTAATCTAATCTAATAATATAATAGCTCAAGTTATTCCCGGAGGTCATGCTTGAAACTAACATGACAGCTACAATAATATATTGAAATAAAGAAAATAAACTTTTTTTTTTTTTTTAAATTAAAATAACACAATCAACTGATTGGAAGAAAATCATATTTATTGATTTTTTTTTTTTTTTTTTTTTTGAGTGAGTAATGCTGACCGGTTGTCGGCCTGGATAGCTCAATTGGTAGAGCCTTGACCTTGTAAGTTAAAGATCTGGGGTTCGACTCCCGGTCCAGGCGTTATTTTCACTCAGTCGGGAAAAAAAAAAAAAAAAAAAAAAAAAAATTCAATAAAATAAACTTTATCTTTGGTTTTGAGGAATGAATAAAATAATGGAAAAGAGGATAATTAGCAGGAAAAAAAATGCCACAATTGAACAGTCTATTGAGGAAAAATTAATTTTATCCATGATTTAAAACAAAATAAGTTGAAAGAATAATTTAGGTGAAAAGTTGTAATACCATATGAAGACTGTTTGGTGATTTGGCTTTTTTTTTTTTCTCCTCTCAGCTCCTGTGATAAATTTTGAAATTGTGTATAAAACATTTAGCTACATTAACGGAAATCCTAAAAAATATTTTGAATGATTATAATAATTAATAAATAATTTAATATTAAAAATGATAATGTTTTTATTATATAATTTTAATTAGTTTCTTTAAGTTTGGAATGCTGATGACTTAAAAAAAAAAATTGTATACATACATATTATTTTTCAATTGAAGATACTATTTCACTCTAATACTCACGCTAATAATATTTCTATGGCACTTGTAAAACTAAGCATCAAAATAGGCAATAAAAAAGGGAGATGAACAGTATTAGCTGTTTAATATAAGTCCAGAATTCATTTATTTAGTCGATATTACAAGGTGCTTTATTTCTGTTCAATTTGGGTTTTTAGTTAAACCTTTCATAAAATCAAGGATAGTAAAATAATAAATTTCAGAAGGTTAAATAATTTTATTTGAAGTATTGCATAACTTGAAAAATATTATTTACAGTTTAGACGTTGCTGGATTACCAATTTTTCCAGATTATAGGTATTCTGAAAATGTATCAAAATTGTCGATCAATCACAGCATCCAAAGAAATATTTCTTAAAAATAGTTTTTAAAAATGTGTACTACCCTAATGTATACCCTATCAAAAACATAAATAATTAAAATAAAGTTTGGAATGAGTTAAAATTTTTAAATTAACAATTATAAAATAGCAATACAGATTGTTAACTTTTGGTCAAATAATAATTAAATAAAGAAATCAAATTAAAAACTGGCTTAGTATAACAAATAAGATCAGGAATTTGCTAAGTGCTACATTCTACAGTGTGTCCTAAAAGTTCCAGTACTGATGCTGATGTATTTTTTATTTACAAAACAACAAACCTTAAAACGATTATTTTTATGCTAATGATAAAAGGCACATTTAAAATAACGGAGGAAAAAATACAGAACTTACATTAATAATAAATGTTCAAAATGTCCACCCTTTTCTAGGAGGCAAAGCTGAACTCGTTTGCGCATGTGATTAGAAATGCGTTTTAACATGCTGGGAGTGACTTCTTGTAGAGAAATCTGTACACTCCTGCATAGCACCTGTATTACGAAATTGTCGAACGAGCTGATATAGCATATTTTAACTCTGTATTGCACCATCTGGATATTTATATCTCCAAGCATCTTTGCATCTTTCATACGATTTACATTCAAAATAAGCTTCAAACAGCGTAATTCTCTGAATGCGTGATAAACTCATTTCACTATGAAGAACAAAATAACATAAAACTATTCTCGCACAACTTGAGCGAGAAAAGAAACAAACGATAAAAATTAAAGAATTGATGCAATAATAAGCAGACGATAAAATTTAATATTTAAAAAAAAAATCATGGTCATAATGAGTTCTTTAAGTTGGAGTACTGGAACTTTTAGGACACACTGTGTTAAATATGTCAGTTAATTTCATTTGCTTCATTCCTATCATTGCATCCAAAATGTTTAGACCTTCACTTTGGCGTTTGCAAAATCATGACATCAGTATCTTGTCAATATCAGGATTAGCTGCCTGTTATATTTCTCTTTTTGAAATTCCTGTCAATCTGCAAATCAGTAAAATTAAATGAAAATCTTTTCTGACGATCCGTAAAAGTTGTCTAGTATGCTGTTCCAAGGTCATCTGCGAGTAACCCCATTGAATACTACTATTTACAAGTGAAGAAAAAAAAAAAAAGAGAGAAGGAGGAGAAAAAAGTCATCAGTGCCAGATTATAGGTGCTGCCGGATTATAGGTTTCTGGATTATCAATACTTGAGCTGTATTAAAAAATATTTTCTTAAATGAAATAATCTGTCCTTATCTAATGTGAAATTCTAAGTTTTGTTTTTAATTACTGAGCCAAATTTTAATCGCAACTTTGGGTTTTTTAAAATTCAGAATCAATAAGCTTTTATTGCTATAGTTTCTTGTTGTCATCTTTAAAATATCTTCCATTTTTCTTGTTAAAATTATGTAAACATTTCTGTCAAAGAAAAAAAATTCTATAAATATATAAGTAAAAACGAAGTATTAAACTTTAATTAATAAACATAGCCTTAATAAACAAAAACCTTAAAACATTACTTCGTGTGTTATTGTTTAAATTTTTCAGCCAGGTACCCGGCCCTCATCAGAACGGCATCCTCTGAAGACTTGAGCTTAACTGTTGTTGATCTTCTTTCACCATAAGGTGGCACTATACAAGGTCTGGTGCAACGACAGCGGCGCAGTAGCACCAGACCGTGTATGGCGCCACCTTATGGTGAAAGAAGATCAACAACAGTCAAGCTCAAGTCTTCCACAGAGGATGTTGTTCTGATGAGGGCCGGGTACCCAGCTGAAAAATTTAAATAACGACATACGAAGTAATGTTTTAAGGTTTTTCTATGTTTATTAATTAAAAAAATTTTTTTGAAAATAGAGGAGTGAAATGTACCAAAGTAAAAAATATAGTGCTTTTGAAAAAAATATTATGTATGTTTGATTCTTTTTGTTGAAATTACTATATTACATTATCATGCACACAAATATATAAATATTCAAATGAAATTTTTTTTTAGCATAGTATTTTACATTTGTATTATTTGAAAAAAGAACTAGAAGAAAGATATTTTATATCAAGGATGTACATACAGATAACATGTCTTATATAATATATGAAGATATGAATGTTATAAAAATCAAATAATGTTTCTTGTTTATATTTGCAATGCTGGAAAAAAAAAAAAAAAAAATTAAAATGTGCAATCAAAATATTTACCGGTGTTATATAGCTATTTTTTTGTTTTCTTCAAAATCTCTGAGCTGAAATATGTTAATTATGTGCAACTTTGTGAAATGTGATGATATGAAACTAAACCGGTGCTTTGTATTTTCTATGTATTTTCTATTTTTGTTGTTGTTACTGTAAATTTTTAATTTTTAATTGTTGGTGGAAGTAGTGCAAAATGTAATTTCTTAGCAGAAAAAAAGTAAAAAAATCTATTTTTATGAACATTGACCTGTAAACTATATTTTTCCTTTTATAAAGGTGTAATATATATTTTGAATAACATCTTTTTTGTGGAATAAATGGTTTTTACTATTGTCATTCTTTTTTCTTGTGTAATTTACTGTTTTTTATTTCATCATAACACTCATGATCAAGAGCATAGCCAAGGGGAGTTGCTCCTCTCCCCTGATATGTCAAAATTAATTAAGTTTTCATTTTGACTATTGAAACAAAGTAGGAAGTCAGTCATCCCACCCCTTTCTCCCTCCAGTCTGCCACCTTAGCCCCTGCAGATAATGCCTCTGGTTACGCTCATGCTCATGACTGTCTAGAAATGAAAAAAAGAAAAGTATGGTATATCACATGAATTGAATTTCTTAGGAGGTGCTGTGTAGTGTGAAAGTTAAAGCTAGACCTGAAAAAAAAAAAAAAAAAATGGATTCACCACATGATGACTAAACAAAATAAAGTGTCAATAAAAAAAATTAAACAGTTTGCTACATTTTTTTTCCCTGTTAACTTAAATATGTAAAATTTAGGTGTATTTGTGATTAAACCTAAATTAAATGAAATTATTCCACTGATTTTGGAAATAGTCTACAAAAAATGGCATATTTTATAAATTAGGCATTCACAGGGGTGAAACTTTTCAGGGGCTACTCCTGAATTCAGGGTTTTTGAAATTTTTACTCTCTCTTAATTTCGTGTTATATTATTTATTTTTTATAGAAATTTCTCATTTTGAATGTTTAATTTGCTTTATAATGTATCACGAACTTTGTTAATATCATTTATCAATGATATATCATATTGCATCATGCTATAAGTCTTCCCAATCTACATGCAAGTAACAGTTTTCAGGGTTTTTGCATGTTAGGTAGTTTCACCCCTGCATTCAAAAATAAGAAATTTCATTGATTTACAGCAAAATAATCACTTATTTTAGAAGTCAGTCTTTGGGTGGGGTGGGTATATTCTTATGTACATTTCTTGAAATTGAGTAGCATTTTATTTTCCAAGGAAAAGAATCTTTTTGAAAGTTTTGTGAAAATTAAAGCTTTATGCCGTTATCTCGGATTACATTGCATCAAAAACAAGTCACAATATATTCTGTATTTATAGAAAAAGAGAAAATGCTGCTCGATTATTTGTCATTCAAACGTGAACAGCTAAACTTTTTACGGATATATGCAATCAAAAGTGAGTATTTGGAATGTGTCAGGAAGTTCTCTGTTGTATGAACAAAAAAGAATTTCAGAATATTATTAAAATAAAATTCTTCTAAACAAGCATGTTGATTCCAGCAGAAGTCATCTTTGGCATTTTGTAGCAATAATAAAATTACGTTCAGATTAAGTAATAATAGAGCCATGGTAAGCGTTAGTAAAACACCGAGCTGGGAATCAGAAGATTGCAGGTTCAATTCCAGACTAGCCCAAAATAGCCTTGTACATTTAGGGTAGTTGGTGCATGTAAAATCTGTCATGACTTCAATATCCTCCATGTTCCGTAAAGTTAATTCCTCCACGAAGGATTAAATTTTGAGGGCATGTCTTTCGGCAATCCCTAGGACTCATTTGAAGACCATTGGCAAGAGCTTACTGCACAGTTTTAGTGCGACGATTATCAACCCAATCTATAACACCATTGAAATGTTTATAATGGATTAACCATTCATCGATAGTATTATAATTATGTGTTTCTGCATGTAATTAAAAATGAAATTCAAAAATAATCACTTTTAATCAATACTAAATAAATTTTTTTAAGAGGACTTTCTACTTATCGTCAACTGAAGCCAAAACTACCCCATTATAACTCGTTAACTAATACATATTTTTAAATTCCATTTTTCTTTCAGAAAATTCATCATCATTAAATTAATTCTTGTTTTCCTAAAGTTTATTTATTTATTTTCTTAAATCGTATATATCATATAATTTATTTCTCCTTGTAAATTTTAAAAGAAAATAAGAAAAAGAAAATTATTGCATGTTTTATAGAGTACGAAAACGAGAGTTGACAGAAAATTAATATATTACGTAAAACTCACGAAAATTGCAGAGAAATTACGGTATATATCTGTATTCTTGCATATGAAAAAATAATTAAAAATTAAACTCGCCCAAATAGATATTGGGTATACAGGTCCTGGAGAAAAGTCTAGGGTCACAGATTTCAGGAAAGAAAATTCTTTAAATGGGCATTCAGATCTTACCCAAAATCAAAAAATTCTTAAATTTATGTTAAACATTAAAAAATGATATTGATGAACTCCTGCCCCATTAAATCGTCTACAGGGAACACTGTAATAGCACTGTGGTTGAAAGTGCAAAAAGGGTGAAAATTTTTTTGGACAGATCACAACGCCTGCATTGTCACATTTTAGCTTTTCCCATTACTTTACTGTAGTATCAATCAGTATTACTTGACACTGAATGATGCTATGATTTATGTTCACACAAAAGAGTTTTTAGGATTTTTAAAAATCTCTTGGCTGATTATTTATTTATTTATTTATTACAGCTATTTTTATTTAAGCTTCTTTATCTGGTGCCCTTGTAGCTCTTGCACCCCTAGGCGATCGCCTAATTGTAAAACCGGTCCTGTATACTGTTCTAACTGAAGTATATATGGAATTATGTTATCTCCCACTACTCTAGAACATACTTCATATTTAAAATGAACAATATTTACTTTATAAATAATCTGGTGTGTCACTCACACGACTTTCTCTTACCCTGAAATTTAATACTATAAATACAGGTTGCAGATTAAGAGGTAAGATAACGAGAACTGTCATGTAAACCTATGCTAAACAATTCAAATTAGGCTTCTGAAGAGTTTTATATGATAATTAGTTCTGTGTGAGGGGGGGCTGCCGCCCCCCTCAACCCCCCGTTTCATTAATGCACCTACATTTATATAGAATTTAATTCGGTTATTAAAAAATAATTCTGTTTTTAAAAAATAATTTATTAAAATTATTATTTAAAAAAATTATTTTTTATGATAATGCAGACGATTTCCATATTAGAGATGTAGTGTAACACTAAATATCCAAAAAAAGTCCATTTTACTCTCAATATTTAAAAAAAAAAAAAAAAGATTTTTTTTCTAAGTTTTTTTTTCGTTAAAATTAAAAAAAAAAATCTATAACTTTGTTTTAAATTATCACAGATTTATAGTTCAACCATTCGTTTTAAAGGTATTCGCAAGCTCTTTTGAATGATACCCATCATGAAAATTTACTCCCCTCGAGGGGGGACTTCCCCCCCAGGGGGGGAGGCGAGGCTCCTACATACACAAAAATTTTTTCCTAGTTAACTATCTCTATTACAAAAAATATATGTTCGTTTCATTTGGTTTAGTGCAGTCTATAGACGTTAAACTCTACTTACCTGCAATTTCCCCCATAGACGTAATGTATTAGAATTCTCTTGATTGTTCCTGTACACGAACCATTTGCTTGATCTTAACGAAAAGCTTACTGTAGCATCCCTATATGATACACATTTAGAATACCAAGTTTGAACTTTCTGCCATAATTTGTTTTTGAGATATGCTGATAACAGACAGACACACACACAGACACACAGACCATTTGCTAAAAACATGATTTTCGTATTCAGGGGACCTCAAAACGTGTAAATATAACAAAATCTCGCGTTCGAAAATTTGACCCAAAAACAATACTTTCTCTACCTTATGGGTAAGAGAAAGTAAAAAATAATATTTAATTTATCTGTTTTCTCTCCCTCCCCCACCATTATCCCTATCTGGAATGATCTATTTAAATGTTTCATTTGCGAACCTTGAGAAAATATTTTTTACGTATTAGATTTTGGAAACATTACGTTTTATTTTCTTCCATATTATTTGGTATATTTTTATCGTGTAGGTAAATTATAACTGTAATTTGATCATATTTTTACTTCTTCTTTGCATAAGATTTCTTTCAGTTTACATTCACTGGAAAATAATTCTGAATTGAAAATAGCTATATTATGTTTCCTCTTCACTTTCATTAAAATTTTGTGTGAATTTTTTGAAGCGACATCGAGTATAAAGTAGACATATTTTGCATGACTGATTTTTTTATTAGATACGTTTACAATCCCTTTTTAAAATCTTCAATATTAAATAGAGATTTTTGGTCCTATACATCTGAATAATCACACATAGCAAGTTATAGATCGTATGCACAAATCACAATAGAATCACAACAGTTAAAAATTTCACAAAGATAGACTTTAAGTGGACGTGTACACTTTTTAACTCAAACTGCTGTATCTTTAGAGTCTTCATCGTCACAAGTTACGTCAGTAGTAGTGGTGGTAGTAGTAGTCACTTGAGAGGAAGTTGGCAATTCAAGCACTCTTCGGAGTATCAGCTGTTGGTCTGGATGTTGAACTTTGGTGAAGTTGTTACGAATGGGATGGGGAGAACCACGGTGGACAGCTGGACTACCTGTTGTATAAAATTAATTGAGACATATTATCGACAGAGTAGATTGTGCAACTATTATCAATAGAAAATACTAAGTGTGACTGAATGTTACAAAAAAGTGGTATGGGTTAATTTTCTTTTCCTGTATCATAATTCAGTTGCTTCTACAAATACAGTAATATGGTTTTTATAATAGTCTTGTCGGGTGGAAAATAAAAATTTTCTAGTTAATCAAATTTGTCTAGAGGGATCATATAAAAATTTAAATAGTGTATTTATTTATTTATTTATTAACAGACAGAATTTTCTTGAGGTAGTCTTCTTTTCTACCTTATTCTAAACATTTTTTTCAATTTACATTGCTCATTTATTTTCAAAAGATATAGAAATGAACTGCATTTCGATCTTTTTGGGACATTGTGCATGAATAAAATTTAACTACTTAGTAACGAGTATTACAAATATACGCAGAAATACCTGATCTATACATCCACTAATTTTATTGTCTACTATCTGTCCTCTAAATATTGAATTGCAATAGCAGTTATTCATTGTGGGAATTGAAAATTAGGTAAAGGACCTTTTGAGGCAACAGCTTTAGTACCACATTTTCATGAATTTGAACTTTGTGAAGAGACTGTCATCATGAATTTGAATTTTTTGAAAAGACCGTCTGTATGGATATGAATTTTCTAAAGGGAACTTTTTCATTAGTTTGAATTATGTGAAGGAACTGTCTTCATGAATGTGAATTATCTGGAAAGACCATCTTCATGAATTGTAATATTAAAGAAGAAAAAAGCTCTGCATTGGTTGAATTTCTGTATAATAATCCTAATGCAATTCCTTTATGGTCCCAAGCCGAAATTATTTCTACTCCCCGTGGTTATCAAGACTTTCTCCTAACTGAAGCAATCAATATCATTAAATGCAATAAAGCTATCAACTTTAAAGATTCTGCAACTCTCCATAAAATCTGGCATACACTATGTCAATAAAATTAATGGAATTTATTTATGTTCAGTTAACATCCATTCTTCAAGCTGTTTGTATGTTGTTGGAAACCTCCAGACTTCTTGCTCAAAATTTGTATTTCTTCTACAAGATATTTTGCCATGTAGCTCTAGTGCGACCACGTTGGAACTGAACCCTATTTTCTAAACTTATGTAACTATGCTGCAAGATAATCTCGCAAAGCTTCAATCTTCATTTTCAAGTGAATGTTTCTTTTATAGGATTTGGATATCTAACCCTGGTGTAACCCTAACAAAACTCAAGTGACTCATGTTGTGTAAAAGACTTTCTTTTGACTTTAAACGTATCAATTTACATTAGTACATATAATGCTGTCTACTCTTTTCTTATGTTAAAAAAATCACCTGAAGATGCTACATAGTTGTAGCGAAAAGCTTCGTGTACAATAAAAAGGATCATCCTTCATAAATATGAACTTTATGAAAAGATCATCTCTATGAATTTGAATTTTGTGAAGGGACCTTTCAGTTTTATGAAAAGACTGTTTTCAGGAAATAGAATTTTATTAAATCTACCTTCATCAAGTTTCACAGGGTTTACTAAGGGTCTCAAAATTATATTTCTTATGTGTAGAAAGGTATCAAAGTTATGTGTCAAATTAAATCAAACCAAATTACATGTTAGGAGTTCACGCGTACAAAGTACAAATGAGAAAAAATATCATACCCTTTCTCATCCGTACATCTCGAGCAGAACCAAATTCGTCGTCTCTTCTGATGTTTGAGAAATTAGGAGTTCTAGAATCGGGTGCGATAAAGTCTCCTCCTCCGATGCGATGAGCTGTAATTCCACTGTTCGGTAGCAAAACCTAAAAATAAACAAATAAAAATGTAAAATAGTTTGATAATGCAAAATAGCACCTATATCCCTCTTTTCATATGGTGCTTTTATTGCAAATAAAAACCTATTTGGTTTTATCATTTTAGTAAAAAGGAACACTACTATAACTCGTTTTGTATGCAATTGAAATTAAGCGAAAAGATGAAATAAATATTTAATTTTTCCCATTGCATTTTTCATTTTTTATTTAGGCTATGTATGTATGCAAAAGTTAAATTTTAATACTGTAGAATTTTCTAATTGATCTTGAACATCGCAAAAATTATTATTTTTTAGGTAAGCATTAATAGACATCTCATTTCGTAGAATATATACAGTTTTCTAAATTCTAAATGGAAAATTTGAACTCTTCCCCATTCCTTGTTTTTATTGGTATGAAATCAATATCTAAAAAGCTTCGTAAATTAAAATTGTAATATGCATAAATAATATCATTTGGGAAGTTGATAAGAGAAAACAAAATGTATGATATGGTAGTAAACAAAGTAGGTTAATATGGCATATCGTGTATAATTTAAGTAAAACAGTCATGTTAATTTCTGAATCTTAGAATGCATTAGGCATAACATCTATTTAATTGTTAGATATTGTCACACCAGAATGCATGAGTAAGCATAGTAATCAAGAGATATATACTTTATCATTTTTTAAATTTTATTTTGAATTCCACTATATTAAAAAAAAAAAAAATAGTGTTTCATTATTGCATTATATATATATATATATACATACTATATATAGAGAAACAGAACATTCGGTAGTAATATAATATTATCAAGTATATATATATATATATATATAAAACTATTGACATGAATTTATATATATATATATATGTATATATAAGTTAACAGATTATAAAAACCAAAAGGATAATTACAAACTAATGTGCAAAATTGCAGCGAAAGGAAATGCAAAACTTAAATGTAGGAATATATAAACAAATGAATGAAATTAAACCCCAAAAGACACTGAGATCTTCATCAGGGAGGACCCCTCAGTGTAGGGGTGAACGAGAAGTTTCTGAAAGGACAGTAGCAATAAGCTAATAACTATCCTTAGCCCCCAACTTCTCACCAAACAGAAAACCACTAATAACTGAAGAGAAATCAAACATATAATATAAGTTCTGTATTTTTGAAAACGTTTTGTTTAACAGGAAAGATTACTTTTTACAGTGGAGGGGGATCCCAATGTGAACGAGTTTTTCGAGTGCTTTTGCAAATTTATTTTTATATTTTTTCGAATTATTTTTTTTTAAATATTACTTTCTTCAGATATATTGATGATTTAATTGTTTTTAACTGTAATTGTTTCGAAAATATTTCTGGAAAAATATATTCTAAAGAATTAATTTTAAACCGTACAGATACCGATAAAATTTCTTTCCTAGATTTAAATATAAAGAGAAACGAAGAAAAATGGCTCATTGGATTATACGATAAAAGGAAGGATTTTAATTTTAAAGTAAATAGTCCTACTAATTGGTTTTCAAATATCAGTAGAAAAGTTTTAAAAAATATTATGTTCGCACAGCTTAAAAGAATTCTTACTATTTGCAATAATGAAAATGATTTAGAATATGCTCTTGAACACCTAAAAAGTACCTTGCAAATTAACTGTTACCCGTCCCAATTTTTAACTGTGAGTTTCCAGAGTTTTCCTATCTCGGTTTGTTCTACTTCCCCATTCAAGGGCGATATTTAAGTACCGACGAGTAGCCCCGTCGGCCGAAGTTAGTTTGTTTATCAGATGAAGGGTTTTATTTTATTTCATTTTATACTTTCTTGTTTACCTTCAGTAATTCTTCATTGTATTGTATATTTTTTAAATGAATTTATATAATTTTGTAACTTTTGCAAGTTGATAATTTTATAACTTTTTTAGTATTTTTATACATTATATATATGTTTCATTTCTCTTCAGTTATTGGTGGTTTTCTGTTTGGTGAGAAGTTGGAGGGCTAAGGATAGTTATTAGCTTATTGCTACTGTCCTTTCAGAAACTTCTCGTTCACCCCTACACTGAGGGGCCTCCCTGATGAAGATCTCAGTGTTTTTTGGGGTTTAATTTCATTCATTTGTTTATATATTCCTACATTTATATATTCTATAATATATACTATATTAGTACAGCTGACTGCAAAAATCTTCCAATTTCATAGATTTTTCTCCATTTACATTTATAAAAATTTAATTAATAAATACAAAGTGGATTTAGTTGGGGGTGTTATTATTAAAAGACAAGACACATTTACTTGAAGGATATTTGATGATCCTTCAGAAAGACGTTTGAATTGGACTTATTATAATATTAGTATTAGTCTATATGAAGTTATAAAAAATTAATATTTCAAATCCAAACAAAACTTTTTCTGGCAATATAAATATTCAGTTAGTAATGCAAAAAGTACACTACCTTACTATTAATGACCAGATACTTCCAATTTTAGACATTTTGTCAAATATTTAAATTCTTGATGAATACAGTTGAACTTCGAAAATCCGGACATCCAAAATCCGAAAATCTCTAAAATACAGATATCTTTCCAGTTTTAGTTTTATTTTTAAAATAAGATTTTGGTGTACCTTATTTATATCCACATTTCTTGTGGAATGCAGTTTAAAATCATTTTAATTGAACACTGAATACATAAATATAGTCATAATTTTACATATTTTTGTACTGCTTGATTGTTAATTAAAGAATTTATTTTTTAAAAATCAAGTAAGTTAAAAAACGGAATTTGAAAAAAAAAAAAAAAAAAAAAAAATCTCATTAAAGTAAAACAGCTTTAAATTACTGAAGTGTTTTTAAAAAATTACTTTGTTTCTATCTATAGTTTTATTTGAATATTTTTTAAGGTATTAGCAGTTATTTAGCTGGCATTATCATTTGTCTATAACGTTTTAGTTTAATGTATTTATATTTTAAATGTTTTATTACATGTTTATTTCATAATTAAATTCGTCAGTTTGATCGCCGTTTATTTTCACTAGCATAAAAATTGAATTTTTTATGTTATTATTATAATATAAAAATTAATTTTTAATAAATCTCTAAAATCCAAAAAATTCGAAAATCCGGAATCGCCGTGGTCCCGCCGATTTCGGATTTTCGAGGCTCAATTATATTACTTTGCAATTTTGAGTGTGTAAAGGACATCATTTCATATATATATATATAACATAAGAACATAATGTATTTCAGCGAAAATTTTGTCCAAAAGACAAAAAGGAAATCAGCAACAAAGAGAATACTGAACAGTGAAAAAAAAAAAAAAAACTGTTAAAAGTACAGGAAAAATCTGGCAGCTGGGGTACCAGTATTTCTCCGTCAAATATACAGTTTAAAACCGTAAAATTCTATCACTGAGATATATTTTACACAAGAATTCTGTAAATCAAATGGGTTTTTTCTTAAAAGTACAGTTTTGTCCTGTATATTTGACGGAGAAATACTGGCACCCCAGCTGCCAGATTTTCCCTGTACTTTTAACGTTCTTTTTTTTTTTTTTTTTTTTTTTTTAACAGTGAATGTTTAAGATCAGCCTCTAAAAAGTAATGCTTGAAATAAATTGTAGGTGCAGTATGTGATTACGAGGCATATTCTACTATCTCTATATGTTCATATGAGAATAGCACATATATTCACGGAGATCTAAAGGTACCTTTAAAAAACTGTATAACATGTAGAGTATTAAACCCAATACAAAGCCATTTTTAGAAAACTTGACTATACTACATTAGACACAAAACATTGCAATTAGAATATAAAAATATTAAATATTTGTTGAAATCTGAGCATTTTTGCTAAATAACTTTTAACTGTGCATGCGCAAGCGTTCAAAGAAAACTTATTTGCATAATTTATTAGCCAAATGTATTCGGCGACTTATATAAAAACCCCAGGCAAATATCGTGAAAATTCAAAAAGTTATCGACGATAGAATGAATTAAATTTCAGTTCCCCTAAAAAAAAAGCAAAATTATAAGGGAGTTTATTAAAATTTTTATTTGAATTAAACAGTGTTAGGGGATTCTATCAGTATTCTTTTTGCAATCAACAATCATCCCTCCCTCCACTTTTTTTTTTTTTTTTTTTTTTTTTGAGAGAAAATGAAATTTATGCTATCGACGATAACATTTTGAATTTTCATACTATAAGCAATTATTTTTTAGAAGGCGATTAGAAACATACTGTTCTTTCTTTAATTTGTTACTGGTTCCCTTTTCGTCTTTGGGACAAAACTTTAACTGAAATATATAAGGTATAACATGTTCTTTATTGTGTAAAGAACATGTTATACCTCATGTTCTGGTAAGACGAATTACCCGAAGTTTCAAGGTAATTCGTCTGGAACTTTTCTAGATATTTGACAAAACATCTAAAATGAAATTATCCGGACATTTATGTCAAGGTAATGTGCGCAATTTTTTTTTCGATAAATATGTTTAAACAATAGAAAAAAGTATTAAATCATTAACTGTGATTTTCCAAAACTTGAGCTTTATTGAGATATCCAGAATACTGAACTATCTCCCGTATACCAAAGCAGAATTTCTGAGAACTTACATGTTGCCGGTGGTGATGTCCTAGTGATCCTCTATACAATGCTTTGACAGATGACAGCCTTCTTGGATTGACGTTGGTTGATAATGTTCGCCCGTGAACACTTCTCCTTCTTACGATGCCAAAGCCAGCTAGTAGAAGTCTAGCATCTCTTCGATACTGCTTAGTAAGGATGGCGTACAAGAAGGGGTTAGCACACGAGTTCAGGGGATAGAATGTGACCAGCAAGATCTTCGATCGAGTGACGTCAATGAGAGGATGGCCGATGATTGCCGTCAAACCAAAAAAGGCTATAGGTGCCCAGCAAAAGAAATCGGTGAAGACCAACATGGCCATTCGCTTGGCAACAGATAAGTCTGAACGAACAGCCCTGAAAAATAAAGTAAAAAATGTGAGTAGACAATATTGATGTTAAATAATTAGGATTTATAACTTCTACAAATGTAAATACTCTCCGACTGCCACTCACGTGCTAGGAGACACAACAAAGGAAGAGAGAGGGGAAATTTTTCTATCATCCTTGTTTCGTCTGCTATGTGTAGAGTCATTGATGCTACGGACTATTTTATAGATGGACCAGCCATTTTCACCCATGCGCAGATGACGCCAGGGATATTTCTTCCGCGGTTTATCAGTAGCGTATTTTAAAAGGCAACGTAGAATTAAATTTTTTAAAGGAGCATAAAATGACCACGCTATGGGTCGTATATGCGTCTTCTGGAATAAAACGCAGTTTCTACCAAAGTCAATTTACTCGAGAGAATATAATACGGCATTTGTAAAAGGAAAAAAAAAACAGCTAATGAGATGATTATTAATGCGGCTGAAATGTTCGATTTTTTGGAACCGAATTTTTTTTGCCTTTGTTCATATATTTTCAACGAATTATTAAGTAGTGTTAAATATTTTTAAAGATCCATTTCCCATCTGTTACAGAAATGTTTATCTACAAATATTCATGACGAAAAAGAAAAAAAAATAAAATAAAATAAATATCTACAAATTTACTGTACGCAGTTTTCAGACAGTAAGATAAACAGGCTATTTCCAAAAATTTTTAGCATAGTAATAGAAAATTATCCTTTTTTTAAACGAGACGCTATAACTCTCTTCATTTCATAAATTTCACATGGTCTGATTGTTATACATTTAAATTTATCTATTTGATAAAAAGAGCAAAACTACTTTTGAATACTTCTCTTTGACTTCCAAAAATTCACTCAAAGATAATCATCAATATTCAACCTTTTTTTTTACTATGCACCAATAGTTAGAGATTGTCTTTCTGATTATTGCTATGAGAAAATAAAGTAAAAAACAAATCCTTCTAGATAAAACTACATAAAATAGAATGATACATAAACAATACGTAAGCAACTACAAATTCTCTCCCAGAAGGATTGAAATAAACACAGTTTTTAAACATATCGATAACCCTATTAGGATGCAATTCAATTTGTTCCTATCACTCCAGGAAGTAATCTGTTTTACTTTCTCATTATTTCTCCTTCTCGATTAACTTTTTTCTACGTCCTGGATGAATTGCCTGGAGCGACTGGAGCCGAGGGCATGCATCTTTATTTCAAATGATCTTTGGAAAAGAAAAATTGTTTATCACCGTTTATATCTACGACCGTTTACTAATATTGTTATACTTCCACTTCATAATTGTAGTCAGTTGAATGAACCTGAAGCGAAATTCTTTCTTACAAATTATGACAATTTTTTCTCCTCTCTTACACACAGAGTTATATACAGGGTGTTTAAGATAATTAATCTCGATATCTTTGACATACACAACAAATTACAAAGCTATTAAAAAAAAAAAAGAACTTTTTATTTATTTATTTATTTTTATCGTCTGCAAATTTACGTCAACACATTGAAAAGTGGTTTAAGCCTTTGCGGCGCAAGACAATTTGGATCATTTAAATTATACTTCCACCGGAATTCATGAACTAAATTAAACTAAAAGAAATTTTAAATTATAAGGTTAAAAAAGCCGGCCTTTTCTGATATGTTATAAACGTAAATTTTTGCTAAAAAATTTCCGGGATGAATGTTTGCAGCTGGATCTTAAATTTTGCGTCCTCGCACCGAGGACAGCGCGCGTTAAGGGGTTAAGTTGGTCTTTTGTTTTATCATATGTCAAAGACTTTTTATGATAAAAGTTAAAGTTTTGTGTATCATGTTATAAGGGTACAAGACATTTCCACTTATTGGAAAATTTTTGTATGGAGATCGTATACAAATTTTAATTTTACAATTTTCTAAATTGAATCATCTCGTCGTTAGAAATTTGTTGTTGCTCCTCCCCAAAGACTAACAGGGCTAAATCAGGTCCATGAAATTGTGTATCCTAAAGAAATCGAGAACCAGTTGAGAATTATCAGTAAAATCCTGTCTACAGAGACCCAGGCATGCGAGAATATGATCAGGGAAAGCCTGCTCAATTGAACACTTGGCACAGACTTCAAAACGTTTGGAACCACCTAAAAATATCCTCAGATACCAATGGTGTACTGGTGGAATATGCCAGGAGGATTTATTCTTGTTCTTGACCATTTAAAAAACTCCATATAGTTGAGAGGCAAAGAAGATAGAGAAGCTTCCCCAGCACCGGCCTTGGCTAGGGTGTTAGCAATCTCGTTGCCCTTGATATCAACATGATAGGGAAATCCACTGTAGGTGAATATGATGAGACAAAAAGAAAGGCGCTTCAACTTTTTAAGAATATTAACTCCAATATTATGTCTCACACTATGCCAATTGGTTAAGTGTTGGATAGAACGTCTGCTGTCTGACAGAAACCAGATTTCCTTATCATCAGTAAGTGGTCCAAGAGAGAAAATAATAGGGTGACTTGTTCATGGATGGCGAAAACAGGCAGCTTCTCTGGTCAAAGGCTGGAGCACCAAAGGTACAGTATAAGACTGACTAAGCTCCAATGCCTGCAGGCTTTAGCTGGACATAGTGGAATGGCTTTCACGTCTAGGGTGTCCCTACCAAGAGTAAAGTTGTGTTCAAATACTAGCGATTGTAGGGCGACAAGGGTGAGCTCTATTCAGATCCCTTTGATGTGTGATTTGAGTCGTCGCAAAGCTGGAAGAGCCGTTTTCTCCTCTGACAAACCTCCTACTGCGATGATTGCATGGGGAACTTGGGTCTCTTTTGTAAAATAACAATAAAAAGTAATGTCCTTCATTGTAAACATGTGCAACATTTCAAGGGTCACTTTCGGACAATGGATAATTTATGACTTTGTCGCTCTGTATAGTTGCTAGTGTTTTAATACAGCTTATAACTCCCGACCTACTTCACTCATTCTGCCCAGGAACACCCCCTCACCACGGTGAGGCGAAATGCAGGACGTGAGGGGGGGGGGGGGTTAGAAATTTAAATTTGATTGATGAAAAAGAACAAAAAAGTCAGATAAGGATGAACTGCTTGTAGCGACTGCAGCCAATTGCCTGATTCTTCATTTTAAAAGATCATTGGAAAAGAAAATGATTCATCAGCGTTTATACATATGGCCACGTGCTATTATTATTACACTTCATCATCATAATTTTACTCACTTGAATACAATTGAAACAAAATTCTTCTTTTTTACAAATTATGACTCACTTACCCATTCTTATACTGATTTTAGCTTTATTTCCTTAAAAACTGATCCTAGGTAGTGTTTAAGCAATGACCTCTGCTGGTTTCTTTCCTGAACGCAATTTTTTCTTTTTCGTCCTTTCTTTTTTTTCTTTTTTTGTTTTTGTTTTGTCGAGTATTATTAAATTTGTTTGAATGAGGACTATGTTATTTTCCCCAACATTTTTAAGTGTTTATTATTTTTATATTATTGACATCATCAGGATCTCATGTGATCATTCGCAGCTTTTAATTAAAAATTGTATCATTTTTACGTGGATAAAAATCAGAGTCTGATATAGATATAGATATATACATATAAACATAAAAGTGGATCAAAAAACTGGTTTTAAATATACATTCATGAAAATTAATAATTGTTTTAAAATTAAATAATAAGCAATGCATTTATTATTGCACTAACATAGGAACCTATTAGAATAATAGTTATGTTGAATGATTTTTGAATTCCTATAAAAATCAAAATGGTTCTTGATATTTAGAAAAAAAAATCAAGTTTCTGAGATTTTATTGGTTTGAAGATTAAAACAAATTAATTATTCTCAACGTCAACAACTTTTATAAACTCTTTCTATTTTAAACTATTCACATTCTATGACAAATAACTGATCTGCCGCACAAATACACTCTATAACAAAAAAAAAAAAAAAAAAAAAAAAAAAAAAAAACGCACCAAGAAGGAGTTATTCGAATGGGACGAAAATTGGTAGATGTGATGTACACGTGGAGAAAAACAAATGATTACAGTTTCAAAAATTTTGGATGATTTAATCAACAGAAATGGCCTCCCAAAGTGAACAAGTACATAACGCATTGATCCACTTCTGACCCTTATGTAAACAGTTATTCGGCTTGGCATTGATTGATAGAGTTGGCAAATGTACTCCTGCGATCCAAATTCTGTCCAATTGGTGCGTTAGCTTGGCAAAATCCCGAGCTGATTGCAGGACCCTTTTCACGATGCTTCAAACGCCCTCAGTAGGAAAGAGATCCGGCGACTTTACTGACCAAAATAATGTTAGACAAGCAGGAAAACAAGCAGTAGAAACTATCTCTGTGCGCGGGTGGGCATTATCATGCTGAAATATACAAAAAGGATTACGTGATATGAAGGGAAACACAATGGGACGTATAATGTCGGCGACGTACCGCTGTGCTGTAAAGATGCCACGAATGACAACCAAAGGGTTCTTGCTATGAAATGAAATGACATTCCAGACCATCACTCCTGGTTGTCGGGCCGTATAGCTGGCGACAGTCAGGTTGGAATCCCTTCTTTTTTCGAGGCGTCTCCAGACGCATCTTCGCTGGTCATCGGGGCTCAAATCGGAGTGGGACTCATCACTGAAGACAATTCTACTCCATTCAGTGACATTCCAGTTCGAACGATCCTGATATCACTGCAAACGTGTTTGTCGGTATACAAAGTTAAATAGTAGTTCGCACAAGGGGCTCCGCGAGTTCAACCCCATTTCTTTAAGCCGCCTATTAATGGTCTTTGAAATTACTGAAGTACCAGTTGCACGTAGGATCGATGATAGTGATGAATTGAAACTTTAAGTATCGCTCTGACGATTGATTGGTTCTCATGTTCTGTTCTCTCTCTAGGCCGACCGCTTCCTCCCTGACGCTATGTGTTCGGCCATGGTTCACCCATTCCTGTCAATATCATCTAATAGTGGCATCGCTCCTATCCAATTGTCAAACAATTCGCAGATTAGACCAATCGGCTTCTTTGAGCTCAACTACACACCTCTATCAAATGCTGACATCTGCGCATATTGTTTGCGCACCCTTATGCGAGATACAGTTACTGTCTTTCTGAGTAGACGGAATAAAATTCTCGAAGAATTTATGAACTGGAATCAAAATTTGTAATTTTTAATATTATGCCAATTGCGCAGTCAAGATGCGCTGCAGCATCGCATGCTCATTCGATAGCAGTCAAACTTTAAAATTTTGCATTTTCCATCGAAATTTGTATGCATGTCAATTTGTGTCTAGTTTGCATTACTCCTTGGTGCGTTTTTTTTTTTTTTTTTTTTTTTTTTTTTTTGTTGCAGAGTGTATATGTCAATAAAAAAGGGTATGATGATTATTAGAGAGTCTTTCACATGGCTTTTACATATAAATATCATAAAAAAAAATCATACTGTGTAGGCTTTCGTGCCCAAGGCACGAAAACCTACCTGGTACCCGTTGGTATTTCTGGTTACCGCTGATAATCAGGCCTTGATAAAAATTACTTATCAGAAACGGGAACTATAAATTTTAATATTTCTCATGCATAGTTTAAATTGTTCAATTTTTATTTGTAAGAAACAAAAAATGTTCATTAATTAACATCTTACTAAAATTAGTAAATTACCTGTTTGCGTGTAAGTCTGGAGTTTGTCTGTTCACGCTAGATGATCGTATAGACAGATACATTTTCAGATAGCATATGCAGATTAGCAAGAAAGCCAGACCTTTAAAAACCAATAAGCTTATCAGGTAAATGACATCTATTATGTCGGTACCTTCCATTGGTAAACAGATGGAGGTTTTCGAATAGCTACTGACGCCTACAAGAGGAGCAGTTGCAGCAAGAGCTGCATAAAGCCAGCATGCTGCCATTACTCTAGCTGCAGCTCCCAGATGTAATCGTCTGTTGAGGTGTATAGCGTAAGTTATAGCATACCATCTTTCGAGAGTAATGACTGTGAGAGTTAGAACTGATAGTTCACTGGAGAAAACTGTCAGAAAACCAGCTATTTGGCATCCTGGACCTGTAGAAAAAGAATGAAATGACTAAAATCAATTCGAACAAATAAAAGAACATTTTAAGAAAAATATAACTTTTTTAACTTTTAGTGTTCATTTTATTTTTCTCTTTATTTAAAAATAGAAGTTACTGCCGCTGCTGTTCATTTTGTTTATCAGCGACCTATCACCTCATGAACGAGAGCGTCCTCGTCTTTGCGAGGGGTACCGGTGTTTGTAGAATAATCCAAGGTATATTTTTATCTCAGTCTGAAATCTCTATCACTTTATTTAACGAAGTTATCAATTAAAAATCTAACTTTAATAAAGGTACTCTATTTACCAACATGCAATTTTTTTTTTTTTTTTTACGAATCATTGATTTTCAGTCTGTGACGTTACAGTCACTAGGAAAAATAAAATGCCAACTATACGAATAAAAAAATGTGAAAAGAAATGAAATAAAATATTTTTGTAAAAAAAATAGAACCGACTCCAAAAAAAAAAAAAAAAAAAAAAAAAAAAAACAACTATTATTCAAACAACTAAAAATGAAAGAAAATTGGTAAATTGCGCCTAAAAGTATAAAATAATGTCCTCCTTCAAACAACCTAAATATTACAATTAAACATAACTTTTGAAGTCGGCGCAAAATTAAATAGAATTTAATTCGTTTCTAAAGATTTGTTTTTAGACCGATTGTTTTTTTACTTTTAACGATTTTTTTTTTTTTTTTTTTTTTTTAAATATTGAGAATAAAATGGACTTTTTTTGGATATTTAGTGTTATACTACTTCTCTAATATGGAAATCGTCTGCATTATCATAAAAGATAATTTTTTTAAATAATAATTTTAATAAATGTTTTTTAAAAAACCGAATTATTTTTTAATAGCCGAATTAAATTCTATATAAATGTAGGTGCATTAATGAAACGGGGGGTTGAGGGGGACGGTAGCCCCTCTCACACAGAACTAATTATCATATAAAACTTTTCCGAAGCCTAATTTGAATTGTTTAACACAGGTTTACATAACAGTACTCGTTATCTTACCTATTAATCTTCAACCTGTATTTATACTGTTAAATTTCAGGGTAAGAGAAAGTCGTGTGAGTGACACACCAGATTATTTGTTTATTTGAATCAAAGTAGTTTTCGGCTGTGTTTTGCAGATGCTGAAGTGAGATATATATTTTGAGTAGAATTTGATTTTTATATTGAATAAAGGTATCAATTTTTATTTAATTTTTTACCGACTTCAAAAGTTATGTTTAATTCTAGTATTTAGGTTGTTTGAAGAAGGACATTATTCTATACTTTTAAGCGCAATTTACAGTTCGATTTTCCCCAATTTTCTTTCATTTTTAGTTGTTTGAATAGTAGTTGCTTTTTGGAGTCGGTTCTATTTTTTTTTATAAAAAAGATTTTATTTTTCTCTTTTCAGTGAAAATTTATTCAAGTAGCAGAACATCAGAAGACGTTCAACGGTGGTTTGACAAATCACAACTCACAAGAAAAGTGACACAACTCTAAAAATGGTAATTTCGAGTTTATGTCACTGAAAAATATATGAAATGCCCCCAATGTGAACAAAAAACATTACATTTCCATCTAAAAAATTATCCACTCGAGAGACAGTTGTGTCAGTTCTATTCTAGTCAATGCCTTATCTTTAAGCTGATTTTTCTCAAATACTGAATTTTTAAGTTGTGCCACTTTTCTTGCCTTTATCGGATATGAGAAACAACTATCTATTCAATGACCACGCATTAAATTAAAAAGGCTTTAGAAATGTAAAGAATGGATACACTGTATTCGTAATCAAAAATTCAGATAGGCATGTATTGAACTTTACAGTGAATATGTGTCACCCGCTACGCTGGAATGCGTGCAACGTAAAGTTCAAACAAAGATCAACATATGCATTGCAGCTGACGGACAGAAGTTTGAACATCGAAATAAAGGTTTTTTGATTTGTTTACAATGAAGTAAACTGCGAACAAACAGATGCACATTTAAACATCCTGTCTTAAACATTTATGTCTACAAGGTGTCTTTTCGTGACCAAATCAATGATGTAGTACAACTTTGTAATTTACCTTTTCTCTCATACCTTATAATGTTTTGAGATAGAAACGCCAACTCCGCCATCTTTCCACCAGATGGCGATGTAAGCGGTCATATCTTGTAGAGCATGGTCACTTTACATACTTACATATTACTTTTACGAGTGTAGAGGCAGCCATTCAGCAGTTAGAGTGAGAACGGACTCTTGTGAATACCCTGTAATTTGTTTAGATATTAATGAAATCATAATGAGACCTATTTCAGGTCAAGATCTTTGCAACAACAAAAAATAAAGTCTTAAAATTAAAGCATTTTTTACGTAGTTATAAGCTAAGAAATCTCAACTACAACAACAAAAAACAGGGTTTCAATTGAGAACCTCCTTCTTTATGAAGTCGGTTTAAAACGTCTATGCGTTAATCGATGTGACCGCTTACAATAACCATACTTTGAATTTTACATAGCATAAATGTCACCCGCTATGCTACAACGTATGCAATGTCGTTGAAGAGAGAAAAAAAAAAATAGGAATTTGCGGACAAACAAATTATCGTTTTAATCGTTCTATTTTTAGCATTAATGTCTACAAACTGTCTTTTCGTACTAAATCGATTATTTCCTGTAACTTTGTAATTCACTTCTTTTTCCCTATCTTGAACCGTTTTCGAGATAGGAACGCTAACTCCATTGCTTTCCACCAGATGGCTCTGTAGGCGGTTGAATAACGTTGCGCATGACCACTTTACTATACCTACATACAACTTTTATGACTATAGCTGCAGCCGTTCAGCAGTTAAAAGAGTCGGGACTCACTTTTGGGCACCCTGTATTTTCTTTTGAACGTAAAGTTATTACAATGGGACCTATTTCAGACCAAGACCTTTACAACGACACAAAAAGTATCAAAATCGGAGCATCCGTTCAGGAATTATGAGCTAAAAAAAAAAAAAAAAAAAAAAAAAAAAACATACGGTATGAATTGAGAACCTCCTCCTTTTTTGAAGTCGGTAAAAAAAAAAAAAAAAAAAAATTGAATCGACATCTTTTATAAAAGAAAAAAATTAGAGCGGATAAATATCTAAAAATAATCGAGATTTTTAAAAATATTATAATGGATGAAATTTAATCTATATGAAATGGATATTAGCTTATATTTTACTATATCATACTTTATATTTTACTATATATTAGATTATCCATAAATTATCATATTTGAAGCAAATCATATAGCTAAAGCTCTAATTCTAAATACTCTGACATTCGTGATGGGGGATAAATGTTCCGTTACTCTCAAAGTAAAAAGAATCCGTATGTGCTCACAAGCTTTTGACGCACTAGTGCAACGTTAAATCCAACCAACCAACCAACCACAAGCTTTTGACAAAATGTTCAAAATAAAATGTATTTAAAAGATGTTCTAAAAATAACAGCCACTTTATCTATATCTTGTCAAAAATGTATAAATTATGAAGTATTGTTTTTGGGTCAAATTTTCGAAATTGAGTTTTTGTTATATTTACACGTTTTGAGGTTCCCTGAATAAAAAAAATCAGGTTTTTAGCGGTTGGTCTGTGTGTGTGTGTGTGTGTGTGTGTGTGTGTGCGCGTGCGTGTCTGTCTCGTCTGTTATCAGCATATCTCAAAAAAAAAAAAAAAAAAAAAATATATATATATATATATATATATAGATATATAGCAGAAAGTCAAAACTTGGTATTCTAAATGTGTATCATATAGGGATGCTACACTAAACTTTTCGTTGACATCAAGCAAATGGTTCGTGTGCAGGGACACCCAAGAGAATTCAAATACATTACGTTTATGGGGGAAATTGCAGGTAAGTAGAGTTTAGCATCTATAGACTGCACTAAACCAAATGAAACGAATATATATTTTTTATATGCGTAAAAACATGTTTCAGGTAGAATATGGTATGGAAATCATTCACTGTTCTTTTACAGGGCTACACACACACACAAAAAAAAAAAAAAAAAAAAAAAAAAAAAAAAACTAGATTATAGTGCGACAGTACTTGAAAATTGATTGAAGTGTATTTTAAATTGTGCCGTGTGTTCTTAATATAGGATAATATTTAGGTGCACCATGTGGTGTGTACATAATCTTCAGAAGATATACAGGGCTGCCAATATTCTTTTTTATCATTAGTGGAAGAGCTTTACTGCGTTATATTTTTCCATGTCCAGGAGAGCTGCTCTGGAATTGAAATTAATTCCTTATAGCCAAATAGTAAATAATGCATTTTTTTAAGCTAAATATTCCTCGCTTTATTTTGTATATGTACACGCTTTGAGGATTCCTGAATATCGAAGTTAGGTTTTTTAACGTTTGATCTTTGTCTGTATCTGTTAGAATTAAAAAAAAAAAAATCAGGCGATCCAAATGTTGTATTTTGAAGTTAATACGTTTGTTACTAGAAAAGCTTGTTTCAGAATGATAAGTTTCAAGGAATGTTGCGTATGAAAATTGCCTGAATAATATTAAATAAACTTTTGAATTTAATAACAGATTTGAATTCCAAGTAAATATAGGTATAATAATGAAAGGGGAGGTTGAGGGGGCTGGAAGCCCCCTTACATTGAATTATTTGTCAAATAAATCTGTTCCGAAGCCTAATTTGAATTGTTTTAACATAGGTTTACATAACAGTACTCGTTATCTTACTCCTTAATATCCAATCTGTATTTATAGTATTAAATTTCAGGGTAAGAGAAAGTCGTGTGACTGACACACCAGATTATTTCACTTAAACTGAAACAATTCACGTAAAAGAAGTTAAAAAACCCATAGATCAAACAAGAAGGCCTTCTATAATGTTGTGTAAATCCATCAATCATTTCGCAAGCAAACTGTTTAAAGGCTGAGGAACGAACGATAAATGTTCTAACGTTCACGATAGGTGATAAATGTTCCATTTTCTCAAAAAAAAAAAAAAAAAAAAAAAAAAAAAAATCAAAATACGAACACACTTTTGACAAAATGTTGAAAGTAAAATTTGTTTATATCATGCTTCATACATGACAAGCACTTTCTCTCTGCTGTCAAAAATGCATAAATCATGATAAATTTATGACAGTTTCCTATTTTGTAGATAATTTTTATAGTTATTTTTACTAAAGTGAAACCAAACTAGTACTCAAGAAAAAGAAAACTTAAAGAAAAATAACACAAGGAAAAAAATAATAATCTAAGGACTAATGTGAACCTATACACAGTTTCATTTAGAATTTTACTAATTATTTTACAAAAATTTATAACTAGCAGGCTACGCCTGTTTCTCTGGTCACTTCATTTAAATGAATTTTCAAAACAATTGAATCACTGTTATTTTTTTTTTTTATATATATCGCTTTATAAATAAAAACTAAAAAATATTTATTTTTTTCATGATTTTTATGGGGATTTTAATTAATTTTTTTTAATATACCGCTTTATAAATATAAGCTAAAAATTATTTATTTTTTTCATGATTTTTATGGGGATTTTAATTAAAATATTGAAATTTCGAATTAAAAGAATTTATTTTATCAAAATTAATTATAGTCTATAGCACTCAGGGTAGAGTCCTAACCCGACCCGAACCCAACAAAAAAAAATTTCATCAACCCGAAAACCGACCCGAACCCGACCCGAAACCCGAAAAATAAATCGACATTACTTATTCATCTAAAAACAATGCAAAACAAGGTAAAATGGTATAAAATGACATAACATAACGCAAATTTTCACTGTCACACAGTCGGTAAATTAGAAAAAAAAAAAAAAAGTATGTTGTGGCCACCACAAGACATTCTTGTATATGTTTCTGTCAAATTCACTAAGTGCGAATAATTTATTAAAACTATGATTAAAAATGTTTAACATGATGAATGCAAAGGGAAATCTAACACTAAATATCCAAAGAAAGACAGTTTTATCATCTATAAATAACATCTTAAACTAGTATGTTGTGTCCACCACATGACTTTCTTCTATATTTTCCTATACAAATCCACTCAGTAAAAAACTTTATTAAAATTAATATTTAAAAAATATATATTCCATGATAATGCAGACGATTTCCATATTAGAGAAGAAGTATAACACTAAATATCCAAAAAGTCAATTTTATCCTCAATATTATTATTATTATTATTATTATTGTTAAAAATGAAAAAATCTATAACTTTATTTTAAATTATCGCAGATCGATGGTTCAACCATTCGTTTTAAAGGTATTGACGAGCTCTTTTGAAAGATACCCATCATGAAAATTTACTCCCCTCGAGGGAGGGACTTAGGCTCCTACATACATATTTTTTTTCCCCCAGTTGAATATCTCTGTTACAAATAATTCTTTTAAATTTCATAATGATTATTAAAAAATAATTATCTTTATGCACATTTATACAAAATTTTGTCCTATACCACCGGGTTAAAAATTTATAAAAAGCGGGATGGCAACGCAACCTGTTGGATAATTTTTACCAAAAGTTGACAGGCGCAAGGTTTAACTACGTACCAATTTGTATGAAATTCTGTGCAGTAACTCCTGAGATACAATTGCCACAATATTTTGTCACACACAGACAGACAGACATTTTCTAAAATGGTCAAATCGTGTTATACAACTCTCAAAACGTGTAAATTCATCAAAAACCCGCGGTCGTAAATTTTTACGAATCTAGTACTTTCTTCTATTGAATATAAAAGGAAGTAAAAATGCATTTTTATAATGGTTATTTCACATATCAAGTTTTGTACAGTTATATGACATAGAAGTTGAGATATAGCCATCCCATTATCGATGAAATTTGCAGTATAGCAGCGCCACCTATTGACCGACAAGCATTCAAACTGAATCAGCATAATGTCTCATAATCGCCTTCTCACATATTAAGTTTTGTTTGATGATACGCAGTAGAACCTGAGATATAGCTTTCCTTGTAATTGTGGAAATCGCTGTGAAGCAGCGCCACCTGTTGAGTAATTTACACCAAAAGTTGACAAGCGCTAATATATGTTAAAGTGCACCTACATACAAATTTATATGCAATTCTGTGCAGTAGTTCCTGAGATATAGCCTTCCTTTAAATTGTGCAAATCGCTGTATAGCAACGCCACTTCTTGGCTGATAGGCATTCAAATTGAATCAGCGAAATATCTCATATTGGTCTTCTCACATATCAAGTTTTGTTGGATTATACGCAATGAAACCTGAGATATAACCTCCCTGAAAATGCAGAAATCGCTGTATACCAGCGCCACCTGTCGAGCGGTTGACACCAAAAATTGATAGGCACTAATTTAGGTCAAGGTGCATCTACATATGAATTTAAATGCAAGTCTGAACAGTAGTTTTAAAGATACAGTTGTCACAAAATGTTTGTCACACCCACACAGACGGACAGACAGACATTTTGTAAAAATGGTCAAATCATGGTCTAGACCTCTCAAAACTTGTAAATCCGTTGAAAACCGGAAGTCGAAAATTTTTAAGAATCCAATACTTTCTTCGATTGAATATAGAGTTCTAACAACCACGTGACTTTCTTCTTAGCAACCGTACTTTGCTGAAGGAGAATGCTAATTTTTCCATGCCTTTGGAAGCATAGTAGTCGAATTTTTTTATGCTTTTACAAAAACATTTACAACATTGTGTTACAATAAATTTGTAACACTATTCCGCAATGATAAAAAATGGGACAGTGGAGTCAACTGTCCCTCAGCAAACAAATATCGTCTGCTCGTGACGTCATCTGTTAGAACTCTATAGAAGAAAGTGAAAAAAAAAAATAAGTAAATAAATAAATAAATAAATTAAAATGTAATTACTGATTGTATTGAGTTAAAAATTAAAAAAAAAAAAAAAAAAAAAAAAAAAAAATGTTTAATAATAATATTTAAACATTTATGTGAGTTGTGAACTTCAAAATTGCAAAAAAGTACTTCAAATTCAGTGTTACTAGTTCGTTGTTTAATGCTTATATTCTGAAAAAAAAAAAAAAAAAAAGTATCTTTATTTATTGCTTTTGTTCGATGTGAATTTATAATAATTTAGGACATCTGCTTTCCCACAATCACTTTCAATTCACACGATCAGCAAATTATCTTTCTACAGTGGCAATTTTCGTCTTTTGTTTTTGTTCTAAAGAAGACGTTAAAGAATATTATTTCTATGCCTTGATGGAATCCGTTTCCTAAATGTGCTTATTTTACATTACTTTTTACTTTCTTCTGTATTCAAATGAAGAAAGTATTGGAATCGTAAAAATTTTCAGCTTCCTTTTTTTGATGGATTTACACGTTTTGCGGATTCCAGAATACAATTTGACTAGGTATTTTTAGAAAATATGTGTCTGTCTGTTTGTGTGTGTGCGTGAAAAAAAAATGTTGTGGCAACTGTATCTCAGTGCAGATAACTGCATATAAATTTATATGCTAATGTACCTTGACCTAAATTAGTGCCTATCAACTTTTGGTGTCAATTTCTCAACAAATGGTGCTGCTGGACCGCGATTTTCCCAATTTCAGGAAAGGCTATATCTCAGGAACTACCACAGGATTCTGCATATAAATTTATATGGAGATACACTTGATACACTTTGACATAAGTTAGTGCCTACCAACTTTTGTGTCAATTGCTCAACAAGTGATGCTGTTATTATACGTCGACTTTCGCATTTTCAGGGAAGGCTATATCTCAGGTTCTGTTGTGTATAATCAAACAAAACTTGACATGTAACAGTGTAGCCATTATATGACATTACGCTGATTCAGTTTGGATGCATATCAGCCTATAAGTGGCGTTGCTATACCGCAATTTTCCCTGAGAACGGAATGTGGCTACATCTCAACTTCTATGGCATATAACGGTACGAAACCCGATGTATGAGGTAACCATTATGGAGACGCATTTTTAAAGACTTTATTTATAGAGAATTAAACTGTATGTTGTGCCCACCACAAGACTTTCTTCTGTATTTTCTAATACAAATTCGCACAGTACAGATAATTTATTAAAGCTATTTTTTATTAAAATTACCTACCAAAATGAATGTAGATGATTTTCATCTTAGAGAAAAATTGCACTAAAAGTACAAAGACAGTTTTATTCTCTATAAATAATATATTTAAAAAATGCGTTTTGATAATGGTTATCGCACTTATCAAATTTTGTACAGTTATACACCATATAAGTTGAGATATAGCTTTTCCGTTCTCGGGGAAAATTGCAGTACAGCAGCGCCACCTAATGCCCGATATGCGTCCAAATTGAATTAGCATAATGTCTGATGATATTGGTGTTTTCACATATCATTTGTTTTTTAATTATACACAACAGAACCTGCGATATCTCTTTCCCTTAAATTATGGAAATCGTTGTATAAAATCGCCACCTATTGAATTATTGGTACCAAAAGTGGATAGACAATAATTTATATCATGGTACAGTCGATAACAAAAGTGTCCGAACACTAGAAAAAATTCCTATATAAAAAAAGTACACTTCATACGGTTTTGTTAAATAAATCCTTGTCGAATCATGTTCTTACACTGACTAAGAACAGAATTCGACAAGCATTCATTTAACAAAACCGTATGAAGTGTACTTTTTTTACATAGGAATTTTTGCTAGTGTTCGGACACTTTTGTTACCGACTGTACATCCACATATAAATTTATGTGCAATTTTGTGTAGTAGATCCTGAGATATAGACTTGTGGAAATCCCTGTATAGCAGCGCCACCTTTTGAGAAATTGACATAAAAAGTTGACAAGGACTAGGTTATGTCAAGGTGCATCTACAGATAAATTTATATGCAATTCTCTGCAGTAGTTCCTGAGATATAGCATTCCCTTAAATTGTGGAAATCACTGTATAGCAGCGCTATCTGTTGAGCGATGGGCACCAAAAGTTGATAGGCACTAATTTATGTCAAGGTGCATTTATTTATAAATTTATATGTCATTATGTGCAGTAGTTCCAAAAATACAGTCGCCACAAAATTTTTGTCACTCACATACAGAGACACAGACTGATATTTTCTAGAAATTTTACGAATCTAATACTTTCTTCTACAGAATATAGAAGAAAGAAAGAAAGAAAAAAAAACTTGTAAATTGCGAAATCTTTTCAATTTCCAGAATGTAAATACGAGGCTATACTGTATTTGAATTTATTAATTTATATATTAACAACAGTCGAGAAAGATTTATAATACTTTTCTAATTTTCATACAATTTCTACAAAAGATACATATTAGTTTCGTTGAAGAAAAGAAAACAAATTCAGACACAAATACGGATCTATTTTTCTGGCGGATATCCGCGGATACGAATAGGGAGCTCTGATACATGTCTAGTATGTGTAGAATGTTTAAATTAGTTACAGTGTTATAAACACGCCTATAAATTAAAAACAAACACGTTTTATTTATGAGACAAAAAATTTTTAAGTTAAAATACATAAAAAAAAAAAAAAAAAAATACATATAAAAACAATTAAAATCAGACGTTTCGAAACCCGTCCGGGTTTCCTCATCAGTAATTACAACACAATATGCAAACAGGACATGAACACTCAAGGAATTTAAAGGAGTACAGAATATTGAGGAGCCAGTGCGCATGCTTCATTGATAGTGTGGAGATGCTTGGCAGTGTGCCAGATCTCAAGGAAAATACGCGATTTATAATTATGAACACCAGAATTTAAAATTTTTATATTATCGAAGTCAGGAATATGATCGGTTTCTATTGAATGGATTACAATTTTAGAATTTTGGTTGCAATTTTTAAAAGATCGTCTATGTTCTTGTAGTCTAATTTTTGCTGTACGGCCAGTTTCACCTATATAAACAGATTTGCAATTTTTACAAGGAATTAAATATATTACACCAGTTAAATCCAGAGAAGGGGTTATGGGTTTAAAGTTGAAAAGGACGTTTTTTAATTGTTTAATTGGCCGGAAAGCAGTATAAATATTATGTTGTTTAAGTAATCTATATCTATATCTATATCATTATATAAAGCGCAAAAAATTGTTTGTTTGTGGAGGGTAATCTCTGAAACTACTGAACCGATTTAAAAACTTCTTTCACTGACCGAAAGCTACAGTATGCCATATTGTTATAGGCTATATTTAATTTTGATAAAATAAATTTTAGTTTAAAATCTGAGCATTTTAATTAAAATCCCCATAGAAGCCGTAATAGAAATGGAAATAATGAAATATTAAAAAAATTAGCTGCTGCCAACATAAAAGAAACATTTACATATTCATTTCGTTTTTAAAATATCTTGACGTGAAAAGAAAAGAAATATATTTGCACGTGCATTAAATTGAAATTCATATAAAGCTTTTTTGATTGTTAAACTTACACGTTAAATCTGACGTCATTATAGAATTAAAAGTGTTTATTTTTCTAATAATTTAATTTGATATGATATGATATAATGATCTAAGCATCAATGTTTAAACCACGGAGTCTTTATTACTCCGTGGTTTAAACTGATGTGTGTAAACCACGGAGTAATATTAATAGGAGTTGAAGGTCCAATGAGAGAAATCTACGAAACTGTGATGTAAATTTTTGGTAAATATTGAGGGCGCCACTTGTCATTACTCCCTATCTCGGCGCGGATATAATGTTGTTTTTAATAGAATTTTGCCAGAGTAAATTTTAAATTTATAATTTTAAGCAATTTAATTTTTTTGTAAGTGCTTAAAACTGCATAATTCAGATGTTTCAAATAAATGCTTCGTTCCCAGGCTATGATAGTGATAGGAAAAAAAAAAAAAAAAAACTTATTTACTACATTTTTTTATACGTCAAATATACTAATAATTAAAAATTATAAGACTGCTATAAGATAACCATAATAATCTACATTTTCAAACGACACAATACAAACGATCTCCATTCTCCTTTCTGTTTTAGCTAGCTTCGGTTCATAAAGATCGTCATTTTTTAAAAGCTCTCTTTCAAAGTAAAATTAGCATAAAATCGCTCTTAAAATAAACATGTTGCTTAGAATACTCTATTTAATGAAATTTGCTTTCAATCGAAAAATTTTCAGCTTGATATTATTTTTAAAAAAATAATTAAAACGAGACATTTCCCCATTGAATAACATTGCGGAAGCTGGAGAGAAGGAAGTATTGTACGCTGACGCCCTCTGTAAACATTAGAAAACAACATCACAAAATTTCAGCGTTACCTTCTTCTCCTGTCTTTATACTCCGTGGTGTAAACGAAATTGGAATTTAAAAATAAATAAATAAATAAAATAAAATAAAATAAGAAATTCTATTTTATAATATTATTTATTTTAATTTATAATTGTTGCCAAAAAGATTTACGAATTAATTTATTTTTAGACATATAATAAAATATATTTTCACGCGAACAATAATATAAAAAGTGAACTGGATTTTTTGTAAAAAAAAAATAATAAAGATCGAGGAAAATTATTTCCCCATTTTAATCCTCATATTTGAATATAGATATGTATTAGTTATCATGTGCATCCGTTAGATTAAATTGTTTTTGTTGTAAAATTGATAAAATTGAAATTTCAAATTTCAAAACTCTAGAAAAAAAAAAATCGCAAATTTCCATATTCGATTGAAAACATAAACATTTCATTTCAAAGGATGATATTTACACAATAAACATCCAACTAATAAACTAATTAAAAGGGAAAGGATAAATATTCTATCATAATTTGAAGTCAAATTTGTTTTCAAATGTCTAAATAAAGTATCTGATATAATATACTAATACGTTGCATCGGAATAGATTTGATATCCGTCATCCTTGGCAGAAAAAAAAAAAAATATCGCCAAATTATCTGGCGAATATAATTTAATTCCTTTCAAAAATCATGGTTATTTTAAAAACTTACATTAAGAGTGTAACGAATAATATGAAACAATATTTCGTACAATACATATTACGAAAATATACATCTGGCATGTATATTTTCGTATTACTTTTTGATCGCCAAATACAAAAAACGCGAAGGGTGACGGTTTTGAAATTTAAAATTAAAATTTTGTCAATTTGATAGCAAAATAACTCAATCTAACGCATGCATACAATAACTAATACATTTCTATACCCAAATATGAGGATTAAAATCGGGAAATAATTCTTCTAGAATTTTAATTAAAAAAAAAAAAAAAAATCCAATGAGCGATTAACATGGAAAATCTTTTTCTTGCATCCATGGGCGGTCAGTGATGTCACACTTCGCTTGCGTATTGAGATGTTTAAATTTATTTGGCGACTATTTTTAGCAACTAACAGTTATGGCAAGTAGCTCAATATACATAGCGCATACAGCCATTACTGAAATGTAAATAGCATTTAATTATTTGAGTTACATTATGTTGATTGGAAACCTATTTAATATACCTATGCTCTATAGCTATACTAATATAAAAAGAAGAAAGGTTTATATGCATATGTAGAGAACGATCGCTAGAACTAAAAAGCCGATTGCTTTTTTTTTTTTTTTTTCTTTCAATAATCAAAAGTTACACTGTCTCTCTCTAAGTGCTAGAAGCTATAATAAATTTTGGTAAAATAAATTTTTAATTAAAAATTTCAATATTTTAATTGAAAACAAAGCATAGATTTGATATCTATCGTCATTGGCGATTTTTGTATTTGGCGATCGAAAACGTAATACGAAAATCTGTATATTATCGTAGTAAATACGAGATGTATGTGTTTACTTCAATTACCCTACTACCGTAGGTAGTGGAAGTATTGTATAGGTTTTGGCAATTGGTCAGTGTGTGTGTATATGTGCACGTGTGTGTGTAATCTTCTGGCTGTCATATCTCCAAAACTAATAAAAATAGAACTACTAAACTTCACAAGTGATTCAGGTCTGGTGTACAGATAAATTTTCCAAATTTTCGTGAAAATTGAAAAACCGGAATTGGGTCATCGAAAACCAGAAATGGGACCGTAAGCCCATATTCAAAAACACCTCTAATGATTTTCTTCAAAGTTGCTGTATAAATAATATATTAGATGCCCTTTCGATTGAAAAGTTGCTTAGTTCAGGAAAATTGATAGACGTCCTCTATAAACAGCTCAATTTCAGACTTCGCAAGTGCGTTCCTTTAAAAACGCCTGTACGGATTTTTTTCAAACTCGCCATGTTAACGTATGTAATTATTGTTTTTAGGTCAATAATTGAGTATGCTAAGTTTTGGTAAAAGTTGGTATCTCAAAAACGGCTCTAACGTATTCTTGAAAATTTTTTCTTTAATCCAATTTAGATAACCTTTCTCAAGTATTACGTGCTTATTACAGGAATATTAACGGTCATCCTGATTAGGTAGTTCAGTTTTTGATCTCGGAAATTCGTGTTTAAAAAAATAAATATCTATTTTTTTCCCCTTATTTTTTAACTCGCTATGCAAACTTTGTTGTATGTGTCTTTATACGTGTATCAAGTTTCTCTTACTCGAAAATCTCAAAAAATGCAAGTAATATCTCCAAAAAATTGTATATATTACGTGTAATAGTGGGTAATGGAAGTCGTGTGGTTGTTTCACACCAGATTCTGTAATAGTATATATTGTACGAATATTGTTTCATATTATTGATTTCTCCTTTAATATACATTATTAAAATAATAATCAATTATGGAAATAATTAAATATATTTGCGAAATGAACAAATAAATAATAATTAAAGCTATTATGACGTCAATTTTATCAAAAACATTTTCATGTCATAGGTTTATTTTTCAATATTTTTTATTCATGAGTAAAGAAATGTTTCTTTTTATGAAATAAATAAATAAATAAATAAATAGCATTAAGTAAAAATTGCCAACATTTAACAACTAATTAAAAAAAATAATTGTAAAATTATATTTTGACTTTCCAGTTAATAATATTGCCTGACTATAACATATAAACTGATATATTTCTTGATTTTTTACATATCAATCCATCTTTAACTAAAATTTGTTCATCAGTGCGAAGCCGGACGGGTCAGCTAGTTTAGAAATAAATTCTGAAGGAAAACCAAAATATGGCATAGAAATATAACTGTTTTTATTAATAAGTGAATTTTTCATTTTCATTGGAGTAGAGGGGGAATTTGCAGGAGGAAACGAAGGAGGGGGGAAGCTGAAAATGTTTTCACGTTAAATTCGTTTTAACCAATTAAGAGGGTAATCGTTATTTATTAAATCCTGGAATTTTTTTTTAATTTCCAACTTAAAAAGTGTCTCGTTACTGCATAACCGAAGAGCTCTATTGACCAAAGTTCGGAAGACTGCAATTTTATGCGAATTAGGATTAGCGGAATGAAAATTTAGACATTGACCTGTAAATGTGGCCTTACGATAAACAGAAGTTTGAAAAATGCTAGGTGAATTGGAAATGCGTTCAACGAGAACATCAAGAAAAGGCAAACTGTTATTCTGTTCTATTTCCAAAGTGAATTGAATTTCTGGGCATAACGAATTAGAAAAAGTAACGACTTCATTTATATGTTTTTCTTCAATTAATAAAAAAATGTCATCTACGTATCTTCGCCAAAAAGGAATTTTATCATTTAAACTATCATTTATTTTATTTTCCAAAAACTGCATAACTATTTCTGCTATGCAAACACTAGCAGGTGAGCCCATAGGCGTGCCACGAATTTGTTTATAGTATAAATCATTAAACTTGAAGCAATTACAAGATAAGCAGAAAAAAACTAATTTAAGAATTGATTCAATGTAAATAACGATTACCCTCTTAATTGGTTAAAACGAATTTATCGTGAAAACATTTTCAGCTTCCCCCCTCCTTCGTTTCCTCCTGCAAATTCCCCCTCTACTCCAATCAAAATGAAAAATTCACTTATTAATAAAAACAGTTATATTTCTATGCCATATTTTGGTTTTCCTTCAGAATTTATTTCTAAATTACTTAAACAACATAATATTTATACTGCTTTCCGGCCAATTAAACAATTAAAAAACGTCCTTTTCAACTTTAAACCCACAACCCCTTCTCTGGATTTAACTGGTGTAATATATTTAATTCCTTGTAAAAATTGCAAATCTATTTATATAGGTGAAACTGGCCGTACAGCAAAAATTAGACTACAAGAAGCAGACGATCTTTTAAAAATTGCAACCAAAATTCTAAAATTGTAATCCATTCAATAGAAACCGATCATATTCCTGACTTCGATAATATAAAAATTTTAAATTCTGGTGTTCATAATTATAAATCGCGTATTTTCCTTGAGAGCTGGCACACTGCCAAGCATCTCCACACTATCAATGAAGCATGCGCACTGGCTCCTCAATATTTTGTACTCCTTTAAATTCCTTGAGTGTTCATGTCCTGTTTGCATATTGTGTTGCAATTACTGATGAGGAAACCTGGACGGGTTTCGAAACGTCTGATTTTAATTGTTTTTAAATGTAATATATATATATTTTTTTTTTAAATGTATTTTAACTTAAAAATTTTTTGTCTCATAAATAAAACGTGTTTGCTTTTAATATATATAATTGAGACGGTTTGATGTTTGTGTACGTTAAAAATGCCTATAAATATATGTTTATAATTATAAAAAATATTTTGAAAGGTTCTATCAAGTCGACTCGACTTGCTGAAAACGAAACCTGAACCCGACCTGCAAGAAAAGAAATTCAGTCAACCCGACCCGCACAAAAAAAAAGATCAGTCAACCCGACCCGATGCAGGACTCTAACTCAGGGATAGTGTAGCTTAGA
>OZ005655.1:255822088-255867088 GCA_963930645.1 Salticus scenicus
GGTCTGCACGGGCCGAATTTTTCAATTTGCTCTCGGGCCGGGCTAGGGCTCAATATTTTTTGTGCGTACTCGGGCCGGGCCGGGTCTGGAGGAAATTTTAAGCCCGAGCCCGGCCCGGCCCGAATCTTTTTCTAAATTCCTCGTTAATCAACGAAAAGGGAAAATGATAAAATACTTTTTCAGTCATTTATTTTACATAATTTTACAGTCTGGTATGTCACATAAAATTTTATTTTGTTAAAAGGTGTCTGTAACTACAATTTAATTGTCTATCAGCTTGACTGTTCGCGATCTGATTTTCCGCAAATATTTTAAACATGTCTCGAAATTAATATATTTTATTTAAAGTAATATTAGATGGTTTCTAATTCAAAATAATATGCATGTTATACCAGTTTGCGTACATGTAACAAACAAAAGAAATTAGATACGTTACTGTATATAAGGCTTTGTTTTCTATGGTCTGTAGTGTTTAGGTGGTACGAAGGCTATAAAAATTCTTCCGCTGTAACTTTTCCTCTAAGCCTTCTTTTTCTTTTCTCCGGGGCACTGGATGAAAGTAGCATCAATTTTAGCATGTGCAAAAGCATCTTTTCTATTGAATATGGTTAGATTAGCATTAAAGTTTTGTTTACCGGATCACATGAAAGATTTGGATACATTACGGTATATAACAGGAAGTGGTTGAAAGTGTATTTTTAGTACTATTAACCATTTTAAATATCTTCCTATATTGTTTGCGGAATGCTAATATTTTCGATTTGACTTTCTGTCTGTCTTTGTGCCTTCTGTACGTTTGTAATAATGAAATACTGTTTATATATAAATACAATTACTGTTTATATATAAATATGTAATAAAATAAAATCAAGTAACACGTGCACGAGTGCCGTTTTCTATAAAAAAGAATCCTCATATTATAAGCCATATAATTAAGAAATAATTAATAATAATAACAAATCTTTAAAAAAAACATCTTTAAGCCATCCCAGTAATTGTCTCTTTCGATTTTTCGAAGAACTTGAACACTCCAGATTGACAAATAAATTAATATTTTTCAATCATATTTAGGAAACAGTCACTTTGAATATGTTTTCTAAAATTAGAAACACTTCTTTAAAAATATAAATTTTGTTTACAAAAACTGATTGATTAAAATTATTTATTTTCTCACACACTTAATTTTAACATACGATCATAATTAACTATCCTCAATACCACAACAAATTTATTCATTTTAAACAGGGTTTAACCTGGCAAACAAATTACTTTAGCATTTTAGCGAAAATAAGCAAGCACTATTTTAGCTTTTTCGAAAGTTAATTAATTCTTTGGATACCATTGATTTCTTTTACTTAGCTTTGTTATCCTCAGTTTTGTTTTCTATTCCTTTTGTTCATTGATGATTTTAACCAAGCATCCATATTTGTGACTTTAAAAATATGAATCAGGGAAACTATGTTTTGATTTTAACAATAGAAAAAGAGGTATTCATATCATGCGTGTAAAATAAAAAAGCAATTTAAAGTGTAGTGGTAGATAATCGTGAAATACTAGTGCTAAGAATGCTTCTATGATGCAAATTCTGAATTCTGACATACTTTTAAATATTTTTGCATTTAAATTCAATCATTGAAAATTAAAAATAAATCCAAATTACTATGTAAATAATGATTCCCAAAAATTTGTCCTTTCGTAGTTTTTGCCTGCAAATATTACAAAAAGAAAAAAAAAAAAAAATCTGAGTTATTTATCATATAGAGATATTTTATACAGTTATCCAGTTTTAGCTTTTTAGCGAAATTCTGACCGACATGTTTTAGCAAAATATGATACCTTTTAGCAAAATGCTAAAAAAACTAATGGCAGTTTAAACCCTGATTTTAAATCATTAAAAATAGTCACGAAAAAAAAATCAGATTGAAAAAAAAAAAAAAAAAAAAGATAAGATAAAAATAAATAAATAAATAAGTATTCAATTTTCTAATCAAATTATTCTTTGAATAAACTCAAACAATATTCTTGAGAAAAAAACAATAAATAAGTGCTTTTATCAATTGCAGCTGCTACAGGCGATTTTAAATATAAACAAACACTCTTCATTCTTCCCCTCTCCCACTCCACACTTCCTTTTTAAACGCCTTCCATCGTCTTCCCAAAGCTACTAGCGTCTTCAATACGCGCGTAAACCTAGTGAGTGTATTCCGATTCCCTTCCCATTCCCCATCCCCATCGTCCCCATGATACAATAATTAACATCAATTAATCACCTCTAACCTATCTCATCATGGCTGTTTAAATTAGCTTCATGAAAATATTATTTCGTTAAACGGTAGTATTAAGTGTTTTCGACATTACATATCATGGGCATAGCCTATACTAATATTTAAATTAAACTAATATACTATAACTTTCAGTCTAGAACAATACTTTTAAATAAAATATTAGAAAGGTGTAAAATAGTCAAAATTATCACCTATTTCAAAAGAATATTTGACTAATATGTAATCTACGAAGTTGAATTTCACTGGCAGACTATACTGATATTTAAACTAAATCAATACACCATAACAGTCGGTTTAGAATAATACTTACAACAAAATATTAGAAAGATGTTAAATAATCAAAGCAATTACTTATTTCAAAAAATTATTTGACTGATATGGAACCAACGAAATAATTAATTATTATTCATTTAACTCGTTACATGAAAGCTGGTGAAAATATTTCACTGTTTTATTGGCAGATTGCCAGAGATATCACGCACACTCTCTCTCATATTTTACGTGCAGAGAGATAAAATTAAAGTGTTATTTATTTAATATGAACTTTTCAATAATATACAGTGGTGGACATAATTATAAGACACCTATCTAATTTGACAAATAGTGAAAGAAGATATTCAGAACTTAAAAATGTTTTATCAAATACGTCAAAAACATAAATTTATTGTTATCACACGTAATTGTTTTGCAGAAATGATATTTTTTATAGAGTTTAATAATAATAATAATAAAAAAAATAAATAAATAAAAATACTATGGACAAAATTATAAGACACCCTAACATTTTAATTAAAACACCTGCTTTTTTTCGAAAATAATGTGCAATATGTAAATTTTCTGCACGCTGTTATGACGTCAGCAGCTAACTAAAGCAGACGATAACCGACTTCACGCATTTACAAACATGCCACGAGGTACAGAATTAAAAGAAAGTGAAATTCGCGAAATTTGGAGATTAAATGGAACTGGTGCTTCAATTAATAATATTTTAAATATTTTAAAAGTTATTAAACGCTCTAGATGTGCAATTAGAAATGTTTTGAAAAGAGAAATTAATGGATCGGTGAATTAAAGATCTGGACGTACTCCTTGCTTGTCCTCAAGAGACAGACGTCATAAGCTTTCGCTCGCTACACAGAATAAGATGACCACTACAGGCATTAAAAATGCTTTGAAACTGAATTGTTCAAGGAGAACCATTCGCAGGGTGTTGCATAATGCTTCCTGTGTGAAATATAAAAAATTGAAGAAAAAACCACCGCTTCTAAGCCGGCACAAAATGGAGTGTCTAAACTTCGCTAAACAAACTATGGCCTGGACCTCCAAATGGTACTCTGTGTTATTTTCTGATGAAAAAAAGTTTAACCTGGATGGTCCTGGCGGGTTTCAATATTATTGGCATGATTTACGGAAGTCTCCTCATGTACTAACGAGCCGCCAAACGGGTAGAGGCTCATTAATGGTTTGGGCCGGTTTTTCGGCTCAAGGGAAAACGGATATTGTTTTTGTGCATTCAAGAATGAATTCCGAAAAGTATAAGAATCTTCTTAAAGATCAATTAGCCATATACGGTGAACTTCTTTGTGGCGAAAACTACACTTTCCATCACGATAACGCGCCGATTTATGCATCACACGAAACAAAAAAGTGGCTTTCAGAGCAAAGTATCAATGTTCTCCCGCGGCCTTCTCGCTCCCCAGACTTAAAAATCCCATCGAAAACTTGTGGGGGATCTTAACTCGTGCGGTTTACCGAAATGGGAAGCAGTTTATATGTGTCGAAGACTTTAAGAATGCTATAAAATGTGCTTGGGAAGAACTGTGTTGCGATATTTTGATAGAATTGATAGATTCGATGCCGAATCGCATCTTTCATGTTATAAAAAACAATGGCGGCTCCACCAAATATTGAATAACCATGTTATAGGATTTTCTTTTCGATTATTAGTGTCTGCTAATTATATTGACCACTGTATTTGGAAAAAACGGTTGGTGTCTTATAATTTTGTCCATTATGTTTTTAAGTTTTTTCATTAAATTGTATGAAAATATCATTATTATAAAATAATTATATATGATAACAGAATAAATTTATGTTTTTGACGTATTTGATAAAATATTTTTAAGTTCTGAATATTTTCTTTCACTATTTGTCAAATTAGATAGATATCTTACAATTATGTCCACCACTGTATTTCGATGTGAATGGCTTCTTGTGCAATAACAGTATTATTTATTATATTACATGAAATAACGCCCATCTCTAGTGAAAACCGCTTATGAACTCACAAATCTAAGTCAATAAATACAAATATGTTAGAGTTACAAGATTACAACGCGTTTTTCACAAAAAGAACTTTTGCAACATAGTTGAAATCATTGGATCTCCAAATTAAATACGCGGCATGTGAAAAACCCTTTATGAAATTCCAACTCTTGGAAAATACCTAAAATATATCTCGTTCTTTTGCCAGCAATTTGCTTAGTTTTTACTCTATTCAAATGAATTTTTGATAAAGTTGCCCAATATATCTAGCTGTCAAACTATCTAATAAAATTCTTCCTATATTTCGCGCATGCGCAGTAAAAAAATATTTACTATAAATGTTAATGCCTCTGCGAATATTACACGCGTGAATTTTATGTTTCAGATTAATGTTTCTCTAATATTTTGTGAATTTTTCTGCAAGTTTTGAAAAATTTTATGGAAATTCGTTTTAGTTAAAAGTAAAAGAGTTGTAAAAAATATTAATAATTTTTGGAAATAGATATATATTAATAATATATATAAAAAAATCTGCCTAAATAATTGTGCAATCACGACAGTATATATACATATATATTTATTTATATTTTGCATAGTACGTACTACAAGAATGTTTTAAAGTTACAAGTCGTTTGTAGCTTTTTATGATCCAGGGTGAACAAGTATTTGCGCTTTTCTTCACTTTGCGGTTTTTCCCTTTATTGCTCTCTAGAGTAAAATCGATAGTGGAAAATTTGAGTTTTTAAATGTTCTTTGCATGTCTAAGTTCAGCCTATTTCTTCCAGTAACTGCTTAGAAAATCAACGAAATATCAAAATAAAAAAGAATTCTATTAATTTGATTACCCACTGTATATTTTAAATCAACACTAATCACAAATTTGGATACAGGGTTTTGAGGTGCATGAAGGGAGATCAAAACGGATCTCTATGTAAAATTGTTTAGTTCTGTGATCAGCATACATGCACTATTTTGTTTTATTACATGTAGAATTTTTAATCGTAGTTTTATAAATATACTGACACCAATAATTATAACAGAGCATTAATTTTTGATATTAAGGCTTGTGGATGGTATCTGCCTGCATAATTTAATAATAATATATATTTCGATAAAATTTCGATAATTGCAGGTACGCTTTTTTAAAAGCAGAATCTGCTGAAATATAGAAACGAATGCAGAGTTTTTGACATCAGCTATAGCAGATTCTTCCGGAATACTTTTAGCCCTGCCTTCTTTTCGCCGTAGAATTTTTGTACAGTATCGCTAATTTGTACAATATTGCCAATTCGTTACAACGAAGATAATCATTCTTGAAAATTACTGGCACGAAAGAAAAGCGTGGTTAACAATGTGCCGGAATAAATTATAAATGTTGGTAACTCTGTAGTTGTTGAGGAGGTTAATATTTGGTGTGGTATTGCTAAACCTAAGGCTATCGCTTTTTTTTTCTTTTTTCGTGTAATGGGGACGGGGGACATTTCAATATTTACTAGTAAGAATTAAATAACCTTCTTAAAAAGGTATAAACTATTTATTTAAAAGGTTACATTTAATTCCTTGTTTTTATACAATTTTTTCAACTGTAAGTCTATTACTTTTGCAACAGGATGACAGGAACGTAACCCCCTCCCTCCTGTGTTCAAAATATAGCACATTTGGAATTCAGGTAGAGCCCCTTAAATAAAATAATAGGCCGGCGCATCACCGCCATTTTTTTGCCTCCGAAGAGGACAGCATTCCCGCTTGGCGTCCTTATCGCTTCCCTAATGATTTTAAGAAATCTTGATCTGAAGCTAATCCGGTCAAGATAAGTGCAATAAGCAACAATAATATTCCTAAAAACACATTTTTTTTCACAGTACATTCACAGGATGTCATTTTATTCTGAGAATATCCTATGGATGTACTGGGGTAAGAAGTGTTGTTAGGGCGGTTTCTGTTTCTTTTACAAAATGTCGCCAAAACTCAACTACACAGTAATAGAAGGTCTGTGAACACTTTATATTCACTTCTTGAATGATTATGGCAGTTTATCGCTAAACAAACTTCCATATCATAGTTTACTTAGCTAAAATTATGAAATATAATAAAACAAATTACTCTAAAGTAACGTAAGACGATAAAAAAAAATGTTTCTGGTTTGTTTATCAGAGAAACGCGCTGGGTACATGTGGCAACCCTAAGGCAACAAAATGCCTGATGCGCCAGCTCGTATATATAGGAGCCTTAAATTCAGGAGCTTCTCTGAAATACATGCGCTGGGCATATTGTTTGCATAGTTGCAAATATGTTATTATTTTCCGGAAATTTTTTTGCCCCGCCTTTATTTTTATCACTTTTATATATATCGAAGAAAATTATTCTATAACTAAAGCGGAGCGAAATAAAGGCGGGCTAAAAATGCTTTGGAATAAAATAAAATGTTGCAAACTATGTGTTTGTTTATTTTGTCGCTGATCATTTTCCGATTTGTTTTTATGATACCAAATAATCACTAGTTGCATAACTTATGTATTTATTTTATTACTTTTTTTGTGCTTCAATTGATAAAGATAAATTTTAAGTGCAGTTGCTCATTGATTTTGGACATTAAAAAAAGAATACTATAACTGGAAATATGAAACTTTTCCAGAAACAAAAATATAGTTTATTTTTGTAAAATTTCGATAAGGTTAACACTTTCGCGACGGCATGCTTTTGTCTTTTTGATAGCAAGGTCCGAATGTGGGCGTTATTCTCCCAATACTTTAGAACAAATTTTTCGGTATTCACATTTATGGTGCAAATGGATATACGTTATAACAATATCACTGTGTTACAAAGAAAAGTAAATTTTAGGTACACTCTTCAATTTCGCCTGTTTATTCACTTACACGTATCGCTGAAAAAGTATATATAAGTATTTTTTCGCTACCATGTACATTTTTTTTTTATGTACGGTTAAAAAACTAAAATATTGTACTCGCAATAAGTACATATTTTAATTTTATTAATGTTATTAAACAAAAACCGGTAACAAACACGCTTATTATTATATTTTCTAACACGAAAACACTATATAAAACGTTGAAAACTAATATTGTTCTCAAAATATGCAAAATTGTAACTTTTTTTTCTGTTTCTTTTATTTGCTTTATCTGTAGTGTACGCCCACTACAGATATTTACATTTGTAATTCGGCCCACTTTGGAGCTACAGTTTTAAAGGACTGAAGATTTGTTTTACGTCTGTAGTGTTTTTCCGGTAATAATTCTCCGTTTTATTAAACGCCTATCTAATCAACATTTTCTATAGTAAATTTGGTTCAGATATATTCAGTTTCTTATTTTTCACAGTATAGACACAAAATTTGAAACTGCTACTCATATAACACATTACACTGTGTTAGAAAAAAAAAAAAAAAAAAATTAAGTACAAATTCCATATTTGCCTATTTATTCATCCATACTTATCGATGACCAGGAACATATACGCATATTTTTCTAACACGTCCCATTTTTTCGGTACGTTAATTTCAATGTTGCTATTCCCTTGTTGTGGTGTGAAAACTCCGCCTCTTCGTGGAAACAATCACGCCCGTTTCTTTATTAAAATTTAAAATGCATATTTTCTATTTGATTCAAACTTTGAAAAATAGCTTATACCTTAAAAACGAGACGTGGTAGAAACATAATATATACACTGCCGGTGCCGACATACTGTAACTAATAGCTATCGTAATAGCTATCAGTTTTATGTGTTCGGATATCGTGTCCCACAGTGCGTTCTTTCTAATCAAAGAACGTGTATCCATAGTATGTTTTATTAAACAAATATGTATATTGGGTATATTCTTAAGAATTAAATAAAATGCAAATATTGAAAGAAACGCCTACTGGCGGAGTTACAGATTTCCAAATGACGTGATTTCCAATCTACGTTAGCGGTCGCGAAAATGTTAATTGACTACCCTTTCTATAAAGGCTTGTGTGATACCCCTTTACATACAATGACAAGTTGGTTTCGTCATTCGTTTCATGAGTCACTGTAAATTTTGACGAGTCTAGCTTGTTAAGAGCAGATTTTCCATTTTGATAAGCGGTTGTAGGAAAGATTTAGCAACGTGTTTCCTGAGCTGTATGTACAGAATTGCCGTTCTTTTAAATCAATTTGAAATTATTAATGAGAAAGAATTCAATTATTTCATACGTCTATTAGTTTTTTCGTGGTTGTTTTTTTATAAACCATCAACTCATATTATGTAAAACCTGATGCATTTGACATTATTTTATTATTACATAGGTACCAATATTGTAACTGATTCCGGACTAATTTTAGCCCGCCTCTATTTCGTACCACTCATTTTTTTAAAGTATTTTTTTTTATTTTATCGAAATTATATATTGAAGAACATTTTTCTGTAAATAAAGTGGTGCGAAATAAAGGTGGGGCTAAAAGTACTCCGGAATAAATTAAAATAGTGGCAGCTATGTTATTATTATTACTACTAGTACTACTACAGTGAAACTTGAATAATTCGAACTTGTTTAATTCGAAATTTTGGATAATTCGAATATTTTACACGGTCCCTTGAATTTTGTATTAAAATAATGTTAAAAAATCGTGGATAATTCGAATTCTATTTTGGATAATTCGAATTTTTCATACGATTACCTTTAAAATATTACAGTAAAATTTGTTCCCGAGATTTTACTCATCTGAAGTGCATTATCAATTTTTATAGTCTTTCAAAAGAAGGATAAGGAAATACAATAGAAGCCCCTAGCTAGTGCACCAGAAGATATGGTGCATATGTATGAACTTCGGGGTTTTTATGAATTGAAAGTCATGTGTAATGTAGAAAATTCTATTTTTGTATCAGGTCATATGCTATGACACAAAGATTCTACTTAAAAAAGAAATAAAAAATATTTGACTATTTTTTAAAAAGTGTTGAATAATTAAGCTCGTAAAAAATATTGATTTAATGGGGGGGGGGGGGTGAAAGGGGTAATGTAGCGGTATTCTTAGATATAAAGTTTATGTGATAAATCTCTGATCGTAGAGTTTTAATTTTTTAATTTATCACCTTTTTTACAAAATAGTATATGTAATTCGAATTTTTGGATATTTCGAATTTCTTTCTGGTCCCTTCAATTACGAATTATTCAAGTTCTACTGTATCTTGTAAACATTCAGCATTTTGTTAAAGAACATTCTATTGCTTAGCTATATAAAACCTCTGCAAAACACATACTAAAAATCTTTTTCGTAGAAAGGCATGTTTTTTTTTTTTTTTTTTTTTTTTTTTTTGTAATTTTACATATTTTTGAATCGGGCCGGGCCGGATCGGGCCGGGTCGGGCCTGATGTTATCGCTTTTTGTCCGGGCCTGGGCCGAATTTTTCGATTTTATACCGTGCCGGACCGGTTAAGCAAACCTTTCCAACGGGCCGGGCCGGACTGGGCCCGGGCCTGAAAATTTCGGCCCGTGCAGACCTCTAGTAGCTTTTGAATAGAGATTTTTATTTTTATTTATTTATTATTTTTTTTTAACTGGTTCAGTAGCTCCAGAGATCACCCTCCACACACAAACAAAGTTTTCCTCTTTATATATTAGTATATAGATAACATAAACATAATTAAAAGAATGACAGAATGAAAAATAAATAATTTAGATTTTCACAAAAACCATTTCCCTTCAAGGGAACCCAGCTCACAAATTCTGGATTCCGAGGTCGACGCTTTGCCTCGAAATCACGGTGTTAAACAGCTTTTTTATCGTAAATATTATCTTCCAAATACAAAGTTGCATTTTTGTAAAGAATCAATAACATTAATTTCACCGTTTCATCAAACAGAAAGGTAATATATATGGTTGAAGTTAAATTAAAATTAATTAAGCTAATTTTAATCCATATCTGAATTAAACGAGTATTATAACAGAGGATTGGGGGGGGGGGGTTGTCTGGCTGGATGGTTGGTGGGATGTGGAAATTATGTTAATAATAATAATAATAATAATAAATAGGTTTGTTGTATTTACCTTATATTAAATTACTTTCTTTCTTTCTACTTCTTATTTTTCTTTTTTAATTTATTATTATTATTTTTTCTCTTTTTCTCTTAAAAAGTTTAATATCTTCGTTAATGAGCTGTCAACTATTCTTAAAAATTAGTAATCAATTAATAAAAAAAAAAAAAAAGAAAGATAAAAATCAAATTAAATAAAACAATAAAATCAAATAAATAAATAGATGTTGCAAAATTTCAGGATAGCGATGTAAATTATGTTTGAGGGTTATGCATAAACAAATAGGCGAAATAAGAAAAGATAAGAATTAAGACTTGTTACTAAAAGTAAAAACAAGTATACAGTTGATTTCCATCATCAAGAAGATACTCACTCCCCTTGATAAATTAAATTTGCTTTAGTACAGATTACGAAAAATAAAAATTACATAATAAAATAAATAAAAAATAAAATACAATCCCTTCTATCTTCATGGATTTTATTAAAAATATTTACTCTAATGTTAAAATTCACCACCAGATGGCGTTAAACGATTGAGTCTGATAACATTTTTAAACCATGTTCCTGCAGTATTACTAAAAATTTAATTAGTTGAAAATTTAATTTATTATTTCGAACAGTGTAATAGTTAAAATATAGTAAAATAATATAATTATCTAATCCAATTAAAATACCTTTATAAGTGTTTAATGTCAGGTCAGACTCAATTTAAGGACTCCATGTTACATGATTGTCTTTTTCTTCATCTGCTACGAACAACTAAACTTTTGAATTACTTTTACTTGATGCAAGGTTCTTCTATCCACGGAGTACTTCTATCATAAGGTTGGGCCATTTGAAGAGTAGCCAATCAGAAGCAAGCAGAAGTGAAACGTCACGTGGCGAAAGACAGAAACAAACTACGATACAAGATATACGGCTGTTCGCCCAGAGCTAGCTATTACTTACTAAAAAATATATCCTATAATCTGATATAAATATTACCCAAAAACGAAAATCAAGAACGGTATTGCATGAATAAAAGTACATTCGTTAAAATATTTATTTTAAATACATATAAGTTCATAAAAAATTATAAAGCTTTCGCGTTTTCGGCAACATTGCTATGCATTTGTTTACATTTATAATACTTCAATAAAACGATGAATTTCAATTATATTAAAATTAAATTAAATAAAAATGCAGTTATTTAATTGTTTTACTCAAAAGAAAGCACACATATTTTTTTAAAAGAATGTAAAATATATACATTTTACTTTACGATCGCGATATGTTTGTTTACATTTCAAATATTTCAGTAAAATTATGAATTTTAATTTTATGAGTTAAATTAATCATAAGCACATTTTTTTAAATATTTGTTCAAAATAAAACACTTATATTTTTCAATTTAAAAAGAAATACACAATATATGAAGTTATCTGTAATATTATGATATGTTTGTTTACCTTTTAAATACTTCAACATTGTCATGAATTACTTCAATAAGACGATGAATTTCAATTATATTAAAATGAAATGAAAAAAAAAAAAAAAAAAAAAAAAAAATGCAGTTATTTAAATGTTTTGCTCAAAAGAAAGAGCACGTATTTGTTTAAAAAAATCTAAAATATATAAATTTTGCTGTACTATACTAGCGTGATTTGTTTGTTTACATTTCAGATATTTCAGTAAAATTATGAATTTTAATTTTATAAGTAAAAATGAAATAAAAATACATTCTTTAAAATAGTTTGTTCAAAATAAAACACTTATAATTTTCAATTTAAAAAGAGATACATAATATATTTAGTTATCTGTAATATTATATGTTTGTTTACCTTTTAAATACTTCAATATTATTATCAATTTTAATATTAAAAATAAACTAAATATTGGGAATAGGAGAATTTAATATTTATGTTAGACTGTAAACTCATATTAAATTTATTATTTCCTTATTTAAAAAAAGTTTCAGCATAACAATATATTTCAAAATAATTATTAGTATCAGTTTACAAATAAAATAGGTTCCTTAATAACAGAAATTAGAAGGGTGCGAAAATCACTTACCGAATTTTTGGTTGTTGAATTCCAAGTGTACTCTGCTGTTGAAAAAGCATATAAAGAAAAATCCTCAAAACCAGGCCGACAAGTCTAATATGGTGATAGCACAGTTCAAAAAACATAATCAGTCACAAAAGAAGTCTGAGACTAGGCCACAAGTCTAACATGATGGTAGCACAGTTCAAGTAGAAGGCTGGTACGAAACCGCAGATCTGACAAAACTTTAGCACACTTTATAAAACAAACATTTCCAGCAAAAACTTGATACCAGACCATGAGTATAAAACGACGGTCCATTACCGCATCAGAATTAAATTATAAGTTTTTTTTTTCAAGATTAATAAAATAAACATTTAAAATTAAGATACAGTACACTCTAAAAAATCTGCATAGCTTAAAAAGAAGTGTTTTGCAGATTTTAGAATAATTTCTTTTGTTTACTTCTTAGAACCTCATTTGAGTAGCAAATCTTTAAGAAATAATTTATATATTATACATACAATGCTGAAATAAAATGTACCTAATTTTAATTTATAGAAAAATTTTCATTCATCATATTTTAGTTGCAAATTATCTAGATTTTTGAAAAATCTGATGAATAGTAGTTTAAGCAAGAATATTCCTACATATTTGTTTTTCTATAGCCTGCAAAAAAGTAAGCAATTTTTGGTCAATCACATACGTTCGTGCTATGAGAAAGCTTCAATATTTATCTTCACGAGCGAAAAATCTTTCATTAAAACTGTCTTTCTCTTTCTTCCTCTAAATTAATATGTTTTATTTTTTAATAATTATAAATAAGTAAACTTATTATTTCGTTTTCTGTAACATGTTGAGTGATTGGTGATTCACCAGCACAAATTAATAATTGATTTATCTCCTAATACAGCTGAATTTTTGCGATCCACTAATCAACAAATAAGTTATGACAGTGTTTGTTTACATTACAAATTATATACAGCTTTCAGAGAATTGTGGATTTTTGAGAGATGATTATACTTCACTTTGCATGAAATTTCGTACTGCAGCAATCAATAATATGCATGTATGTATCATATGCATATATGTAATCAGCAATATGCCTTCAGTACCTGATAAAAAAGATCATTTTATACAGCTAACTTGTCTTGCAGTACTCTAGCGGTAAGCAATATGAATGTACATAAAAGCTTCATATGAGAATGGATTGAAAATCACTTTTTTTTTTTCTTTTAGTCAAAAAAGAGGGAAGTGCAGTTGTTAAAACACAATCCAGAAAAAAAAATTATATGTGTGGCGGTTCTAACATTATGACAGCACAGTTTAAAAACAAAGAGTCACAAAAGATTCCGAGACAGAGGTCTGACATGGGTCCACTGTTCTAACATGATGGTAGCACAGTTCATAAAACAAAAACAGTTACAGTAGAAGGCTGGTACGAAAACGCAGATCTGACAAAACTTTAGCACACTTTATAAAACAAATATTTCCAGCAAAAACTTGATACCAGACCATGAGTATAAAACGACGGTCCAATACCGCATCAGAATTAAAATATAAGTTTTTTTTCCCCAAGATTAATAAAATAAACATTTAAAATTAAGAAAAAACACTCAAAAATACTAAATGATTTTGCGCTTTCATGTTTAAGTTACAAATGAACATTTACAGTACTGAAAATTATTTCAACTGAATTATTCATTTGAGTATTCACTTGCTGTATAAATACAAATTTTTCGCATATTTTGAGTAAAATTTGATAGCATATCAAATATGAAAGAAACACCTCTCTTTCATTGAAATCCGAGCCGGACACTTGGGTGATGTTCCTTGTAAGTAAAAGAAATCAATGGTATCCAATGAATTAATTAACTTTCGAAAAGCTAAAATAGTGCTTGCCTATTTTCGCTAAAATGCTAAAGTAATTTTTTTGCCAGGTTAAACCCTGTCAGTAAATATACTCCAAATTAATAAATACAAAACTTTGAATAAACACCATAAAATGTAAGAAATTGCAATATTTGTTTCAGGTTAAAAGAAAACACAACACTTCATCAAGGCGAATAAAGTAGGCAAGAGTGCTGGCAATAAAGCGCTGCCGAAGGGTCATGTTTTCTTTTCACCTGAAACAATTATTGTGAACTCTTGCATTTTATGGTGTTTATTCAAAGTTTTGTTCTTATTACTTTTACACCTCAGTTCTGTGGTGTTATGTATATATATATATATATATATATAATACTCCAAAATGTTTAAGCAATGATCAACATTTTTTTACAAAAGAAAAATTATATTCATTGTTTAAATATGTAATGACAGAAATAGTTTCAAAACATTTTGCTCATGTTGGCTTGTTGGTATTTTTAAAACTATTTTTATTGGAAAACATGTGCTACTACTGACACTTTTAACATGTTATTACAAAAGTTACATTGAAATGTGTTACTACATAAAAACAATTTCATAAAATTTTCAATTATCCAGATACTTTCTACAGAGGATTAAAGAGAGAAAAAAAAATTAAATAAAAAAAAGTACCTAAGATTTTTTTTTTACACAAAAGTTTATTTTATTTTAATTGTATTAACTGCAAATTTAATTTTGAACTGCAGAAATATTTTTGTGTGTACTTATTTTTATCCACTACATAAATTAAACATTTTGTTTATTATGAGATACCACAATATGTTTCATAAAGATAATGAATTTTAACAAAATCTTAATTATGTCCCTATTTGAATAAAAAAAAAAATATCACTGTTGACAGCAGACAACAGGCATTGGCTACTGTCATCTTTTAAAAGAGTTTACTTGAAAATCGAAGGGAAGTAGCATAAACATTTACCAAACATACTTATTACATGATTATTGCTAATTTAATATCCCTTTGATTTATTACTTCTGATCTTGAAAATGTATGATATAATATACACGATGATAAATTACTTACATGCTTTGATTTTATGAGCAATCTATCTATTGCTATTATACATCCCAGTAAAAACACATTTATTTCAAATGTAAACGATGTAAACAAAATTTGATCCATCCTCCATACGACGTAGTGCGCGAGAAATCTCAAATAGCTAAAAATTCGCGCATCTATGAAATGGCACCCCCCTGTATCATACTTGATGTACAGTCGGTAACAAAAGTGTTCGAACACTAGCAAAAATTCCTATATAAAAAAATTACACTTAATACTGTTTTGTCAAACAAATCCTTGTTGAATCCCGTTCTTAGACTGACTAAGAACAGGATTCGACAAGGATTTATTTAGCAAAGCTGTATTAAGCGTACTTTTTTTACATAGGAATTTTTGCTAGTGTTCGGACACTTTTGTTACCGACTGTACTCATGAAGTTTATGAATGGACCTGCCTCGTCCAGTGTGCAATGCTTGTTTTTCTCATTGTTATATATATATATATACAGGGCCCGATTAAGCTTTGAAGCTAGGGGAAGCTCAGTACAATTTCTGCCCCCCCCCCTTTCATTTCGTTTTTTTTTTTTTTTTTTTTTCATTCATATACCTGGGTGGTTTCTACACACAACATTAAAATCGTATAACTTATTAATTAAGAACATTCAGATTTTTGAGGCTAAATAACAGATTTTCCCCGAAATAGTGAGTATTTTACCTTGTTTTAGGCGACCTTTCTCAGAAAGAATTCAATCTGAGGGTGAAAATATGAAACAGAAAATCCAAGAACCTGTTTTTAGTCCTTTTGGGGCCCCCTCTTAAATTTTAGAGGGAAAGCTTGTGCTTCCTGAGCCTTTTGGGTAATCAGGCCCTGTATATATATATTGTTAGTTTGTTCTCTGAATTCTCGTACTAAATAGTTTTTTCCACTTCTTTCTTCTTAATATTTGACCTCAGTTTTTTAATGTACGATCGGGGACTAGCTAGTTAGTTGCTACTATAGCCACTAACGTTGCTACTATAGCCACATAAAATCGTACATTGGTGTTCAAGGGTGAAAAGGTCGAGTTTTTTCGTCTTTCTGAGCTTCTCCTACTTAAATCTTGTCTAAAATAGTGTCTTAATTGTTTATTTTCTCATTGCTTGTTTGTATCTTTTGTTTAGGGATCAATAAGTTAAAATTAATTGTTTCATCTATCAAACAACAGTCTTCTAAGGTAATTTTATTTTGATGAAAATTTATTCTTATTGGTCTATGTAGTTGAAAAGTGCAATTTCTTTACTAGAAATAGACTTTTTAACATTTAAACTAAAATAATTCACGTAAAAGAAGTTAAAATACTCATAGATCAAACAAGAAAAAACTTCCATGATGTCACCTATATCCATAAATCTTCATATTGCAAGCAAACATTTTAGAGGGTTTAAGCACGAACGCTAAATGTTCTGACAGTCATGATGGGCGACAAATGCCCCCCCCCCCTTTTTTTTCCCCTCCAAAGTGAAAAAAAAAAAAAAAAAAGGTGCTCAGAAGCTTTTGATAAAATGCTGAAAATAAAATACATTTATATCATACTTTAAAAATGACAAGTACTTTTTTCTTTGGTCAAAAAATGTGTAAATCATGACAAATTTAAACCAAATTCAATTTTATAGGCAGATTTTATAGTTATATTTATTACGAAAATTTTCAGGATTAATTATTTAATTTTTGGTGGTTTTCAATGGTTATTTCTAAGAAGGTATATTCTTATATCTTAGAAATGAATATATACAGAAACAAAAATGATGTACAGGGACTTCTGTTAATTATAACGAATAGCTATTTTAAAATCCGTCAGGCTTATGCGTGCACTTCAGATAAGACAAGAGGTTTAAAACGTGATAAAGTTGTATTTTGTATTCAGTGAAGCATCGTTTATACGTCTTTCAAGGGACTGACTTAAAAGGACGTATAAATGAAAAGACGTATAATCGAAATATTAATAACAACACATTGATTACTGCAAATTTAATGACATTTAAGCAAAATTTATATGAAAATACTAATTACTAAAGTTTCTTAAGTTAGTAAATGTATATTATGTTTTTTTTAAAGACAATAATTAATTAAAAAAAGTTTTATTATAAAAAGTAAGAAAAATCATACTATTAATGCATGACTGGGTACTAATTACATACATACTTGCCAACATACTAATTAATATTTCGTAGTATTGATAGCCCCGCCTTCTTTTTCACACCAGTATCTTTTTAGAGTATTTTTCTTCTTTTGATAGAATGGAGTAGAAGCCTGATTTTTACCAACTATGTGAAAAATACCAGAGCCGGGAATCGAACCCCGGGCCGCGTATCTCCGAAATGTTGGCGCATACAGGTCAACCTGGCGAATTTTTGTAGCTCGCGCCAAAACCCTCTCTGTCGTAAAGCAACCCTTCTTTCCACTTCATTCATGATTCGTTAAGGATTCGAGCAATCTTTTTTTTTTTTTTTTTCCCAAGAGAATAAACTATTAAAAATGTGTCAGTGAGTTTTAGTATCGTAATTCTTAAATAATATATTTAATGCAAAAATTTATTAGAAATCCTCCACCCTTTAAATTTAATTTAGCAAGATTAATGAAGAAATAAAATTGTAATATTCTAATTTTAAAGCTTTTAAAATTGTTCTTGAAATACATTTATTTATTTATTTATTTATTTTACTTTCTCTTACCAACATATATGGTAGAGAAAGTATTGTTTTGGGGTCAAATTTTCGAAATTGAATTTTTGTTATATATACACGTTTTGAGGCTCCCTGAATCATAATTGTTAAAAATGTGTCAATGGAGTCTTTGTATCGTTATTTTTAGATAATATAATTTAATGCCAAAATTTATTAGAAATCCCTTTAAATTTATTTTATCAGGATTAATGAAGAAGTATATTTGTAATATTATGATTTTAAAGCTTTTAAAATTATCCTTGAAATACATTTATTTTATTTTATTTTATTCTGTTTTATTATTATTTTTATTATTATTATTATTTACTTTCTCTTCGTCAAATAAAATTGTTTCTAAACCTATTTTAGATTATTTGAAAAGTACATTAAACTTTACATTCTTACGCTATTGATCTTAAGCTTTAATGTGCATGAAATGCAGGGTGAAAAAGAAAGTCGTGTGAGTGACACACCAGATTATCATTATTACGCATCATTATTTAGTTTATTTTACCCATATATTGTAAGAAAAGTTTTATTTTTGATTCAGATTTTCGAAATTGAGTTTTTGCTACGTTTGCTTAAATATCATGAAACAAAAAATTAGTTTTTAGCGGTTGCCTGAATGTGTGTGTCTGTGTGTTTGTTATCACCATACCTCAAGAATAGATATTGGGACTCGGATGAAATATTAAGTAATTCGTGTGCAGTGACTAAGAAAAGAATTCAAATTCATTAAGTCTATGTGTGAATTTTCTGGTAAATACAATTTAATATTTTTGGATGAAAAAAAAAAAAAAAAAAAAAAAAAAAATTGAACATTTATTTTATGTGCATGAAAGAATGTTTCGTATACAATGTAGAATGTATATCCTTTATTAGAAGTTTACACAGAACCCCACAAAAGAATTCAGATATATTCATACAATGGAATTACTGAAAGGTCATTTCATGTCGTGCTATGTGTTTTAAATTCTGTGCTAAATTAGTACACTATATTGTGTTTGTAAAATATATAGTAAATATACAGGTCTACCCCAAATTAAATAAAAGCATTTCTTTTTATAAATAAAAATCAATGTAATAAATGCAATTAAAGTTTAATTAATTTAAAATTATTCTCTTATTCTAATTTACTTTATCTTATCCGTAAAAGGTCGCGAAAGTATTGTTTTCGGATCACGTTTTCGAAATTGAATTTTTGTTACATTTATATGTTTTGAGGTTTCCTGAATCCAAAAATTATGCTTTTAGTGGTTGGTTTATGTGACTTGTCTGTGTGTATTACAGATATTGAGTTTGTAAAATGGATGCATCAGTTTTTAAATATCACTTATGTCATTGATAAGGACAATATTGCTTTGGAACAATGTAAGTTGTAAACTTCACATGTTATTCAAAATTTACGTTTTCTTTTTAACATGGCAAAATAGAGCAAAATTTCGTTTAAACGTCCATTATGCCAATATTTTGTCGTAAACATGTCAGACTAATATTTTAAAATATATTTTTTAATACACTTCATTAAATATGAACATTTTAATTTGAAAATTTAGTAATTAAATATTGTGTTTCCTTCATTTGACAAATTAGGCCAATACTTCCCACGAACTTGCAATATGGGGATCAGTTGTGTTGGAAATTAATGTACGAAAACAATCCTAATAAAATTAGTCATTTAATTACGATAAATCAAATTTATCGAATCGGATAGAGGGTAGCCTATGAGGTGCGGCATTTCAGTCTGCGAGTGTGTTGAGTGTTCTATCATACTCATTCCTTTTAATATGAATACATTTCGCTCTCAATAGAAATTAGTAACAATAAATATAGGATGAAAATGGTTATGCGCATCATTATTACTTTGATTTGTATAACATATTAAGTTAGATTGTTTATGATTACTGAAAAACAAATAGAATAGCATTAATAAAATGTTTAACGTTTTATTTTATAACTTTGTATGTTGGGGTTGGGGGGGTGGGTAAAGAATGAGAAATGGACATGTCCGAGGAGGAAATTATACTTAGAAAATTTTATGAATTTCAACCATAAAATTTAACACGAAATATCTATTTTATTATGATTAAGATGCTCTTTAAAAATACATAATAGATAAATATAAGGTGATAATTTATGAAAATTCAAGCACTGCATCGTAAGAGAGATATTTTATAAAGTCATACATTTTAATAATTTAAATACAAAATGACAATAAAAATAGTTGAAATGTAAAATGGCGTACTACTGATTTGGACTTATGAACATTTTTCATGCCTTTTACTAAGAATTTGTAATTTGTTTGAACAATTTTTACAAACTTTTTGGCCTTATACATGAAATCGGATCTCAATGCTAATATATTACCATTATTATTATCTACTTCTCTATTCGGATAACTATTTCTCAATTTCAAGATATGTTTCGTTTTGCGATTTAAATCCTACATTAATAATCAGAAGAAAAAAAATTAATAACAAAAAAAGAAAGAAAGAAAAACGCCGGATGTTTATTTATACAGGTTAAGCGGCGTGAAGTTTCTCTTTGCACTTCCAGATTTGGCGAAAATCGCATTCTCTGGCGAAAAATTGTGAATTTGTTCTGCGTGCGCCAACAGTTCGGAGATACGCCCCCGGGCCTTCCGCTTAACGCGCGGATGCTCTAACCACTGAGCTACCCTGGCTGATGACCAGTTCGGCACCTCTCACATAATTTACGTTGGCAAGGTCACCGAGTCTGCATTAAAGCAGCTATATCGAGTGACAAATTAGAATATGGCATAATTCCAAACGGCCACGAAATTTCAATTCAGAAATTTAATTCATCAACCTGGAAATTAATTTTTGATAGAATGGAGTAGAATCAGCCTTCTACTCCATTCTATCAAAAATTAATTTCCAGGTTGATGAATTAAATTTCTGAATTGATATTTTTCTTCTTATTTAATCGTAATTGAATTTGGAGAATACTACTCTAAAAGTTTATTGGTGTGAAAAAATGGGCGGGACTAACAACACTACGGAATATTAATTAGGATGTTGCAAGTATGATTACATATATCATATATTGAGTATTATACTTATTACATTTCTTAAGAACTATGTGAACGCATTTTGAATATTAATTATATATATTGCCATACTTGTGAACATCCTAATTAATATTCCGTAGTGTTGTTAGTCCCGACCTTTTTTTCACACCAATAAATTTTTAGAGTAATATTCTCCAAATGCAGTTACGATTAAATAAGAAGAAAAATACTCTAAAAAGATACAGGTGTGAAAAAGAAAGCGGGGCTAAGAATACTACGGAATATTAATTAGTATGTTGGCAACTACAGATAGTTATTTAATGACATTAAAATTTTTTAATATTCGTTTGATTTGCTGCTTGTCTATGAGTATTAAAAATTCTACTGTGAATTCAATTGATTCTTTGATCAGCATTCTTCAATCTTTCCTGAGTTCCTCCATTTAAGATGCTTTCTAAGGAAAAAAACCATCTTATTTGGAACGGAAAATAATGATAGATCGAGAGATTTTGCGTATTTTAGTAAAGTGGAAAAGACGTAGAACCGATATTAGCGGCGTATAAACGAAGAATTTTTGCATTAAAATGAATAGGAATGAATCGGAACTTGACTAAAAGGACTTATATGTAAAAGACGAGAGACGTATAAACGGTGCTTTACTTTAGTATTTTAAGCAATATTTGAGGAAATTTAAGTCTTTATATTATTCCTCTGTATTATAAGTTACACAGAAACACAATCTATATACACTATTACACACACACACACACTAAGAAAAGAAGTTTAATTGATTTGTAATTAATATTAACCGAATAACACATTAATAAATTTAAAATACTCTTTTTGCAGGAAAATTTGTACCATACACTAAAATATTATAGGGAACCTTTATCATCTGTTAAAATAGAGAAATGTTTGTAAAAATTTTAAAATCCACATTTGTTTGCTTTAACTCACTACACTAAAATGGTTGTAAAAAAAAAAAAAAAAAAAAAGACGTACAGGTTATATTAAAAGAATATCCATACAACTTATAATAAAAGAAAAGAAAATTATGTATTAAAAATTAGTTTTTTTCAACATAATATTTTATAACGCAAACGATCTTAAAAAGAAAAACTTTTAAAAGTAATTTTGCTAGTCTCAGCGTGCGGCTTTAATGTATATTTTTAATGTATTACCTTTAAAGTATTTTTTTTTATTAAAAAATATACTTTTTAAATTTGTTTATGGTTGTTTAAAATTAATTTATTATAAAAAATAAGTAAATGTTTTTAGAAACATTTTTACTAGAAAGTATATTTTTTATATAATAATACAAAACCTTGAGTTTAATAATTTTCACTTTCATACGGCTATAATTATTTATTCATTGGATATCAATATACTTTTCATTGTAATACATTTACGTTTTGGAAATTGTTTTATAGATACAAAGTTTACACGGAATTTTTTATTATATAGTTAATGGCCAATTACACTCACATTTATTTTCATCATTAGAATTAATTTTGCAATCTTAACCTGAAATGATCTTTTTTACTGCATTAAGGATTTCTAGAAAAAAAAAAAAAAGATTACTTTTTGGCACAGAAATGCCAGACACTTAAGTTTTTGGAATATAAAAATACACTGTTTTATAAAGAAAATTGATTCTTACTATTATAGGGTTTTTATACATGCTAAATATAATTTATTCATTTCTGATATAATTTTTCTTTTTGTCTTTTAATCTTTATTATAATCTCTATATCAAGTTTATTTCTTTTCTTTCTTTCTTTTTTTTCTTTTTTCTTTTTTCTTTTTTTTTTTTCAAATAAAATTTACTGTATTTGTTTTTTATGCAAGCGGAAGTTTTAAGTTAATATTCTTACTCTAGTTAGGAGAGTCTAGACCTATAAACCGTCGAATTAAGTCAGCACGTCTGGCAATAGCATGAAAAAATTTTGTTTGCAGTATAACAGAATCGATGAAGGTAAGATTGAAAGGAATAGAATGTACTTAATCTTGTCTTATAGGTGCGATAAGAAAACCCACGTATATTATAAAGAAACAAATAATTCTATATCCTTCCTACGATATATCAAAGTGTACATAAAGAAGACTTTATCAGAATGAATGCCATCCAATTAATTTCTGCTTTAAGATTAATTCATTTTTGACATAGTGAGGATACGTACTATATTGAAGAGAAGAAAATAATTTTTTCTTATGTTATATGAATTTTGAGTTATACTGAAAAAAAAAAAAAAAAAAAAAAAAAAAACATACCGCTTTAGTCTAGAATGAATAGGTGGCCATTTCTTAAATCCCTTAACTAGAAATATAGATTTCCGAGCTATGCGCATAAGGCACGCCAATAGACTGAATAGACGAAATGGTCGAGAATTTCTAGCCTACACATTTTTATATGGTGAAACAATATTCTGAATATTCTGAATCTTTTGTATGGTGAGAAATTCTCACTTAATTATCTAGAATTGGGTAATAAGCAGGAAAGATTTATTCAAACACTAGTCGCCTTCGGCGACCAGCTGGTTTGCGATCCTTGAAAAATCCGACATTACGAAACTCCTGCTCGGTTTCGCCTGCGGCGTCTTTTTTCCGTTTCAGGTCTTACAACAGCTTATTGACATATAGTGAAAATAGCTTTATTGAAAAATTTAATCGCAGTAAATTCCCGCTCTGTAGCGCCTGCTGTGCCCTCTTCCAGTTTCAATATCTGAAACAGCCTGTTCGCTCGATGTTATGATCTTTCAAATTTCTGACTTTAGCAAAGTTCCGCTTGGTGGCGCCTGCGGCGCCTTATTCCCGTTTTAGAACTTACAACACCTTCCTCGCTCATTAGAATTTAAAATATTGAAATTTTAAAATATTACAGCGCCATCTGGCGGTAGAAATTTCTTTAATCTAATGTTCAATTCCAAATCAACAAAGCTTTCAAATGATGTATTACTTATGAAATTATTTCAATTAGTATCTGAGATACAAAAGAAAATCTAATCAGGACACCTTAAAACTCATAATTAGAATTTAAAATAATGAAATTTTAAAATATTACAGCGCCGGCGATAGAAATTTATGTAATCTACTGTTCAATTCCAAATCAACAAAGCTTTCAAATGATGTATTATGTCTGAAACTATTTTAATTAGTAGCTGAGATAGAAAAGAAAACCTAATCAGGATACCTTAAAACGTGCAAATCGGGTGAAATCTCGAATTCCACTTTCGATGATATAAAAGAACTTTAAAATATCTTTCGAATGATGTATTAAAAATAATTTAATCGTAATTAGAATTTGAAATATTAAAATTTTAAAATATTACAGCGCCATCTGGCGGTAGAAATTTCTGTAATCGACTGTTCAATTCCAAATCAACAAAGCTTTCAAATGATGTATTATGTATGAAATTATTTTAATTAGTAGCTGAGATAGAAAAGAAAACCTAATCAAGACACCTTAAAAAGTGTAAATCGGGTGAAATCTCGAATTCCACTTTCGATGATATAAAAGAACTTTAAAATATCTTTCGAATGGTGTATTAAAAATAATTTAATCATAATTAGAATTTGAAATATTGAAATTTTAAAATATTACAGCGCCATCTGGCGGTAGAAATTTCTGTAATCTACTGTTCAATTTCAAATCAACAAAGCTTTCAAATGATGTATTGCTTATGAAATTATTTTAAATTGTAGCTGAGATACAAAAGAAAACCTAATCAGGACACCTTAAAACGTGTAAATCAGGTGAAATCTCGAATCCCACTTTCGATAATATGAAAGTACTTTAAAATATTTTTCGAATGATGTATTAAAAATAATTTAATCATAATTAGAATTTGAAATACGCGTATTAGAATAAAATTTAATTTGCAATTAAAATGTAAATTAAAACGTAAATTTTTTGTTTATTCTCCGAAATCGATGAAATTTGAACTCCAAAATTTTTCAATGAAATTTGAACGCTGATGACAATTTGTCTTGTGATGAAAACTCTGTATAGTAAGTTTTATGTGCGACAAAGGAAAACAGAAGAATTTTGAAATTTGCAATTTTTAATCACAGTCAAAAAACACGTGACTTGAATCAGTAAAGCAGGAAGTAAAAACTCTTTCAATCCGTTTTCGAGATATCGGGAGTTGCCATGGTCATCCAACCAAAGGCAAACGCGGAATGCTTGCATCGAGAATTTCATTAAAGTCTATGGCCTAATGCGTAAAATTAAAAAAATTATAACTGATTCAGTTTTTGAAATAATGTCTCAATCTTTTGAGATCTGATTCGTCTAATCGAGGTCTCTCTCTCTCTCTCTCTCTCTCTCTCTCTCTCTCTCTCTCTATATATATATATATATATATATGTATATATATATATATATATATAATATAAGAAATGATTTATCTCTAAAAGATTTTGAGTTATAAAATGTTTTGTGAAAAAATCGATGTTTCGTAAAATCTAAAAATATGGATCGCTAATCCGTATTTTGTTAAAATGTGTATATGGTTCGAAAGAGGATTAAATGACCTTTCAAAATATACCAGTTGTTAAGAAAAATTGGAATTCAATTGGAATTATTCAGTCACGTTTTTTTTTTTTTAACTTTAAGTAAAAATTTGAAGATTTAGCTGATGACAATATTATAAAATATTATATGAGGAGAAAAAGTACAGTCGGCAGCAAAAGTATCCGAGCACAAGCAAAAATTCCTGTATAAAAAAATACACTTAATACTGTTTTGTTAAATAAATTTTTGTTGAATCATATTCTTACACTGACTAAGAATATGATTCGACAAGGATTTATTTAACAAAACTGCATTAAGTGTATTTTTTTTTTTTTTTTACATAGGAATTTCTGCTAGTGCTCGGATACTTTTACTGCCGACTGTAAGAAGACTTAGATTCTAGAAAATAAAAACTACACTGTTATGGAAGTAATGCATGATTTCCACGAAATTGAACCATTTTAAACAGTTTTATATATAGTAAAGAAAATGAATTCGTTTTCAAAAGAATTTTTTTTTTGTCTTTAGAAATATCTATATTCTTAATTATGTGATATATTTTTAAACTAAAATTTACTCAACTTTTTTTTTTTCACCCGTGAGCCGAAGTTTTTAATGAAATATAGTACGCACCGCTTTATAAATTCACTGGTTAATAATATCAGCCGCTTAATCTGATCAAATTGCTGGGTCCGGAATGAAATCAAAGCAAACCACTGCTTAATGAAATCAGCATCGCTGGTTAATAAACTCAATGATCATGCATGCAAGCTAAACCATGAATTTTAATTCCTCACTGGATTTTTGAAAAGAAAAAAAGAAAAAAGGAAATAAAACTTAACAAGCCGTCACATTATCACTCTTTGTCGAAAATTTTAAGCGAAAAAAAAAAAAAAGAAAGAAATGAAAATACGGCCCACCATGTGTTGTAGTTATGAATTCAAGGCATGAATTCTTCAAATAATTCGTCAATGAGCACATTTTTTCTGTCTTTAAATATTCAAATAGAGTTTCTAGTTCTTATTTTGAAGCAAATTAGCAGCAAGATACGAAAGTGGAAAGTTTTTATTTTGAAGGTAAAGCGTAAAGTTTTGATAAAATATGATTATTTTCTTGAAATGTATATTCAAAGGAAAGCGACATCGAAGCTTGAAATTTCTCAATTTGTTTTATGTAAACACAAGAATAAAGATAATATTAATGGCTAAATTGTACTAAACGGAAGACTGAACCGCAAGCAAAAATGAATAATGAAAGCAGAAGTCGTCGACGCAGCACTTCTAGATTTGTACAAGAATGCCAGGTCAAAGAAAATTTCCATCTTTTACTTAATTTTGTTCTTTTAAGAATTTTTAAGCTGAAAATTTTACATGAATAATAAGAGTTAAAAACTCCATTCCTACAGATGGCTAGTTGATAGATAGAAGGGCGAAGAAGGGAGTTTACTGCAATTTTCACCCATAAAAACAAGACGTGTATTTTGGGGGTGGTTATTGTAAATCAGTCAGTTAACATATTTATTGCATGACTTTGATACAGCTGAGATGTTTAGTATTGATGAAACTGCATTGTTTCAACTGTCTTTACCAAAGCACATTCATATGTTCAAAACCGAAAATAGTGAACGATACAGGAAAATGAAATAACGAATAACTGATCTTTTGACATTCAGTGGGCGCATTCGAAAGTATTTCCCGGTCACATCCCGAGTTGGGAAATGACGTCACGCGGGAAGTTCGGGAAATTAGAACTACCATATAGGAGCCATGTTTGTTTATATATTTGTTTCCCGGGAAGATGAGATGTGTACGGAAGTAGTTATATCTCGGTCATTTTTCGTAAGGCTCCTATATGGTAGTTCTAATTTCCCGAACTTCCCGCGTGACGTCATTTCCCAACTCGGGAAGTGACCGGGAAATACTTTCGAATGCGCCCAGTATGACGCTAACAGGGTTGGTAAGGTTTTTCCCAGCCCCGGTAAATACAATCGACAGCAAATGTATCCGAGCACAAGCACTAGCAATAATCCCTGTTTAAAAAAAGTAAACTTAATACTGCTTTGTTAAATAAATCCTTGTCGAGTTTCGACAAGGATTTATTTAACAAAACAGTTTTAAGTGTACTTTTTTGATATCGGAATTATTGCCTAGTGCTCGGATACTTTTGCTGTGAACTGTACCATGGTAAAAACCGGTATTTAATGTCGTGGGAAATACTATGTTTTTCCCAAATGGGAAAAACTGATTATTAGAAACATAAATATAAATTCAAAACAACCTTTAAAAACGTCAAAATTGAGTTTTAAGTAAATAGCTTGGGAAAAAAAAAAAAAAAAAAAAAAAAAGAAGAGCTACAAAAACTGACAATGGAATGCATTGATTTAAATATTTACACATCACACAGATTTCCAAAAATTTACCAATCGTAATCGTATTCATATTCTTCGTCTTCTTCTCCCACACTGGATTTATCATCATATAACAAAATACTAATTTAGAGGCTTTTTGTAAACCCATTCTATTTCTAATCTTGTTTTGGATGAAAGAAAAATCAGAAAAAATACGCTTCAGAGATGATGATGATGCAGGACATCCCTGAAGATGTTCCATTGGAGACATTCTGCATCTATTCCAATTTTACTTAAATTCTTTCACCATAGTGCAGGTGAAATAGTGTTTGTAATGTCTTTGGAAAATATGCATCTTCTGACTTGAACTGCATTATGTATTGTAAGTACTTTGGATTTAAAGCCTGCAAATATTCACGAGCAGATCCCTCCTGATATTGTGACAACTTTTCACCTTTATATTTCAGATACATCAGGTGTGCCAAAAAATGGACAGAGGTCATTGCTTTATCAAAGCTAGATTTCCCTTTGCTGAAATGTGGATTGAGTTTTATATTTTGAAGAAGCTCTATATAAGTTTCACAAGCCACAGCAATATTGGCCTTATTATCGTGTTGTAACTTCGTAAGGGTTTTTGCAACTGGCTTCAGTTGGTTGTACATGTTTTTTGCTTCTTTATACAAATGAAGATTATTTATTAAACACTTAATGCCGTTATCAATTGCATCTTCGTGATTATCCACAATTTGAAGATAAAAAAGCTTGTTAATAATACAAATTTTTAAACAAGCTATTTGTGAGTTCTACCTTGTTTCATCTGGAATTTGTGGTTTAACCGAATCGGCATACTCTTTCAATAAACTCCCAGGGATATGGTGATTTATGAAAAAAAATCTGAATTTTGACAACATTAGCCATAACAGAATCAGTACATTCTTGCCAAGAATATTTAAATAATGTGATGCACATCCATATGTAACTGGTAATCTTCCGTTTGGTAACTGGTAATCTTTCGTTTCAAGATTCTGCCGCATTGTAAGCATTTTCTTTTCATTATCCGAAACGAAACTTTTTATAATGCATCTATTTGTAGCTCCTGCTGCAATTTTTACCTCACGAACAAGATTTGTACAATACTCACTCATTTACTTATTTCTCCCGCAATCTGTTGTAAAAAGAAACACATTTTTTCCATTACAAAATATGAAATTGGCTATAACAGGGTCATTATGTTTATTACTCCATCCATCTTGCATGAGAGTAATAGAGTATCTTCCGTATCAAGATTCTGCCGCTTTGTAAGCATTTTCCATTCATTATCCGAAACGAAACTTTTTACAATGCATCTATATGTAGCTCCTGCTGCAATTTTTGCCTCACGAGCAAGATTTGTACAATACTCACTCGTTTACTTATTTCTCCTGCAATCTGTTGTAAAAAGAAACACATTTTTTCCATTACAAAATATGAAATTGGCTATAACAGGGTCATTATGTACATTACTCCATCCATCTTGCATGAGAGTAACAGTTCTTGCATGAGAGTAACAGAGTATCTTCCGTATCAAGATTCTGCCGCTTTGTAAGCATTTTCCATTCATTATCCGAAACGAAACTTTTTACAATGCATCTATATGTAGCTCCTGCTGCAATTTTTGCCTCACGAGCAAGATTTGTACAATACTCACTCGTTTACTTATTTCTCCTGCAATCTGTTGTAAAAAGAAACACATTTTTTCCATTACAAAATATGAAATTGGCTATAACAGGGTCATTATGTACATTACTCCATCCATCTTGCATGAGAGTAACAGTTCTTGCATGAGAGTAACAGAGTATCTTCCGTATCAAGATTCTGCCGCTTTGTAAGCATTTTCCATTCATTATCCGAAACGAAACTTTTTACAATGCATCTATATGTAGCTCCTGCTGCAATTTTTGCCTCACGAGCAAGATTTGTACAATACTCACTCGTTTACTTATTTCTCCTGCAATCTGTTGTAAAAAGAAACACATTTTTTCCATTACAAAATATGAAATTGGCTATAACAGGGTCATTATGTACATTACTCCATCCATCTTGCATGAGAGTAACAGTTCTTGCATGAGAGTAACAGAGTATCTTCCGTATCAAGATTCTGCCGCTTTGTAAGCATTTTCCATTCATTATCCGAAACGAAACTTTTTACAATGCATCTATATGTAGCTCCTGCTGCAATTTTTGCCTCACGAGCAAGATTTGTACAATACTCACTCGTTTACTTATTTCTCCTGCAATCTGTTGTAAAAAGAAACACATTTTTTCCATTACAATATATGAAATTGGCTATAACGGGGTCATTATGTACATTACTCCATCCATCTTGCATGAGAGTAACAGAGTATCTTCCGTATCAAGATTCTGCCGCTTTGTAAGCATTTTCCATTCATTATCCGAAACGAAACTTTTTACAATGCATCTATATGTAGCTCCTGCTGCAATTTTTGCCTCACGAGCAAGATTTGTACAATACTCACTTGTTTTCTTATTTTTCCCGCAATCTATTGCAAAAAGAAACACACTTTTTCCATTACAAAATATGAAATTTTCTATAACAGGGTCATTATGTACATCACTTCATCCATCTTGCATGAGAGTAACAGTTCTTCCATCTATTTTATTTTATTATGTTCTAAAATATTTGTTTCGGAAATTCATTATTAAAAATTTTTTAAGTAAATTTTATTTTTTATGCAATTATTCTTATTTATTTATACTCCTTTCCTACAGAATAGTTTTGAACCTAAGGGAAATTTGTAATAACTATGTATTTCTAACTTTCATTTTACGCATCAGATTCAGAAAGCCAGACTATTTCTTACGTATTGTCATTTGGAGGTTTTTTGCGGTATTTACCACTTTCCCCCGCTATTTACCAGTTTCTTCCGGTGGGATGGGAAAAACAAGCATTGGACGGAAAAAATCCTACCCTGGACGCTAACTGTCAAGAAAACACTTTCAGTTGTTGTAGGAAGCAATAAACCTCACTGATTCGAAGAAGTAACGAATCGTCTTGTAGACTACCGAAATCATAAGAAATCGTAGGTGATTCCTGAAATTTTCTCTGACTTAAAAGCCAACTAAAAATGTTGTTCTTATTTAGAACAACTGCACTGTACAGTCGTTAACAAAAGTGTCCGAAAACTAGCGAAAATTCCTATTTGAAAAAAGTACACTTTATACGGTTTTGTTAAATAAAGCCTTGTCGAATCCTGTTCTTAGTCAGGGTAAGAACACGATTCGATAAGGATTTACTTAACAAAACCGTATGAAATGTACTTTTTTTTACATAGCAATTTTTGCTAGTGTTTGGACACTTTTGTTACCGACTGTACATTCAACGGATTTAATTCTTCAACATAACATATAAAACTAATGTTTCTTCCACCCAACATTTCAGTGTCATTTAATGACTGAAACATCAGAATCAGTCAATGACTGACTGTATCATTCAATGACACGATCAGGGATCTGAGGTCTAAATGTTATTACAGAAAAGAATTGATTAGGAAAGCTGTTGCAGAAATGGATGTACGTGATGGTTCTGCATCGTCTTTTATAAATACTGCAGCAAAATCTGTCACTGTCATGAAAGCAATGAGTTATGTAAAAATGTCTTAAGACAGCGTGACGTCAAGTCAAGCACAATCATAAAATGATTCTTAGGGGTACATACAAATGAAACACTTCCAGTTGCAAAGCCGTTTGCAGGCGTTCCAAATGTATGACTGCAGTCGGCAGCAAAAGTATCCGAGCACTAGCAAAAAGTCCTATATGAAAAAAGCACACTTAACACTGTTTTGTTAAATAAATCCTTGTCGAATCCTGTTCTTAGACTGATTAAGAACAGGATTCGACAAGGATTTATTAAACAAATCTGCATTAAGTGTACTTTTTTTACATAGGAATTTTCGCTAGTGCTCTGTTACTTTTGCTGCCGACTGTTTTTGCAAAAAACTTGCAAAATTTACGTCATCGAAATTGCAAGCGTTCCATTTGTATGTAACCCATAGCATGAAGATTTAAATCAGGTTGGTTGGTTGGTTGGGTTTTACGTCGAACTAGTGCTGCGCAGATGGGCAATTGGGGACGGTCTGGGACACAACCCTAGAGGTGGTCCGGAGACATGCCATCACAATTTAAATTCCACGGAATGGATGGCTCTCCCGCTTCGGTAACCCCCAGAGGTAATGATGGGAACATGGAGGATATTGCGGCCACGGCGGATTTTACGTGCACCAGCCACCATTAGTGCACACGACGGTCTTTGGGCTGCTCGAGTACTGAACCCGCAATCTTTCAATCAGATTTAAGTCAGAAAAAAAATCTCAAGAAAAATGTTTCACGTTTGAAGAGACATTCGGCCGCAAAATTATTTGAGCGCTTAGCAATAATTCCCATGTAAAAAAGTACACTTTATATTGTTTTGTCAAAAAAATCCTTGTCGAATCATGGTCGTAGACTGACTAAGAACATGATTCGACAAGGATTTATTTAACAAAACAGTATTAAGTGAACTTTTTTTACATAGGAATTATTGCTAGCGCTCGAATACTTTTGCTGCTGACTGTAAGGAATAAGGAAAGGGCATGTTTACAAACAAACGCTCCGTCAATCAATCTTTGCCACTCTCGAGTGGCAAAAGATCAACCTGTATTGGTGGAAATGCCAATGTTATGCCACTTTACCCATAACTTGACTGCGAGTGACGTCACGTGCCCTTTCCTTATAATTCGATAAGAATTTCTTTTAATTTGATGAGATGGGTGAAAGCCTCCTAATATCGGCAAAACTATATGACAATGTGATCGTGGAGAAGTTCTTGTCTTCATATGTTGCTTCAGGTGAACCGACAGAGTAAAAATGAAGATTCTAATTTAGACGAGGTACCGGATTCTCCACCCACAGCATTTGATGCACAGAAAGTTCTTTATATATTCAATATATTCAGAAGGATATTAGAGAATCGAAGCGTAAAATGGAAATGTATTTCCAGTTTTACAATTTTGTTAAAAATATCAAACGCCTAACTGATCCGTCCAAACAAAGCACATCAGTGTGCATAAGTTTTTCAAGAAGTCCAATACTTAACGGCCCTCTTCACTTACCGTCGCCGGAAGCCCGAGCCAATGTTATTCTATGGGAAAATTTTCTTTACAAATAACTTATTAACTAATACATATTTTTAAATTCTGTTTTCACATTCAGAAAATTCCCAACTGTTAAATTGACGGACCTTTTAAAAAAATGTATTATTTTAATTTTTAATATTTTATTTTGAAATTGCAAAATGAAAAAAATTTACATATTGAAAAGTACTCGTATTAACGTATTTTGCAGCTTCAAAAAAAAAAAAAAAAAAAAAAAAAAAAAAATAAATATATATATATATATAAAACAATTTTTTAAAAAAGGTCCGTCAATTTAACAGCTGGGAATTTTAAGAATGTGAAAGCAGAATTTAAAAATATGTATTAGTTAATAAGTTATTTGTAAAGAAAAATTTCCCATAGAATAACATTAGATTCGGCTTCAGGCAGCGGTGAGTGAAGCGGGCCCTTAACTATTGTAGAAATATAAACTAATTTTATCTATAGTATATGTGTATTAATTTTATATGGGATATGTTTAATTTATTAATTGTAAGTGAATAATTCATTATTTATCTATCAAAAATTAATTAACCTTCTTTATTAATGCTATTAATCATTACACATGAAATTTCTTTCCATATTTAAGTAATGAATACTCTTTTCCTGATTTCGGGCATGTTCGCTGGGTATAAAAATCAGCCGCTTAGTAAAATCATTTTGATGAAAACAAACGTGATTTCTATAAAGCAGTGGTTACTGTATTCCTATTCTGATTACAAGAGGAGTTTATAAGTCTAGACCTATAAACTCTCGAATTAAGTCTGGCCATAGCATAAAAATTTCGTTCAAAGTAAAAGAAAATTAATGACTGAAAAAAAAATAATAAAAAAAATAATAATGTACTTAATCTTGTCTGATAACCTCGATCAGAAAACCTAAAGTTAGTTAAAAAGAAACAAATAGTCCCCATCTTTTTTCGAATATATCAAAGTGTATCGAATGAAGACTTTATCAGAATGGATGTCCCTCAATTAATTATTTCCTTTTAAGATTATTCATTTTTGACATTAAGAGGATACTTTGAGAGAAAAAAATATCTTCTTGTATTATATGGATTTTGAGTTTAATATATATATATACTTTATTTTACTATGTTAAAATACATTAATCTATACAGTCGGCAGCAAAAATATCCGAGCACTAGACAAAATTCCTATGTAAAAATAAGTACTCTTAATACTGTTTTGTTAAATAAATCCTTGTCGAATAATGTTCTTAGATTGACTAAGAATATGATTCGACAAGGATTTATTTAACAAAACAGTATTAAGTGTACTTTTTTTTATATAGGAATGTTTGCAAGTGTTTGGATACTTTTGCTGCTGACTGTAGATTAAAATTGCTTTTGAGTTGCACAATATAATAAATATCTGTTTTATTTCATCAGAAAATAAAATAAAATAGGTTTAAGAAATGAGAAAAGTTAATGTGTTCGGAATTATTGAAATATTAGAAAATTAATTAATAACGAATTAATTAAGGCGAGGTCAGTGGATTAGTGTGAAGCAGAATTATTTAAGTTTGAGAAATGGAGCTTTAATTATAAGGGAGGCTTTTAATTATATTTCATATATATATATATATATATATATATATATATATACAGTCGGTAACGAAAGTCTCCGAACACTAGCAAAAATTCCTATGTAAAAAAAGTACACTTAATAACAGTTTTATTAAATAAATCCTTGTCGAATCCTGTTCTTAGTCAGTCTAAAAACAGGATTCGACAATGATTTATTTAACAAAACTGTATTAAGTGTACTTTTTTTATATAGAAATTTTTGCTAGTGTTCGGAGACTTTTGTTACCGACTGTACTTTTGCGATAGTATTGTAGAAAAAAAAAAAAAAAAATCAAGAAATGTTATACCTCAGAGAATAAAACTACACAATCATACAAGTAATGCATAACGTTCAAAAAATTGAAACTTTTAAACCAATTTTATACTGGTAAGTGTAACAACCTTTTGCCATGATCCAAATTTGGCCGCATTTTGTTCACTTGCTATTACACTTACACTTTTGAAAACTTTTAGGCATAAACTAAAACTATTTGGCTTTTAAAAATATGTCATATATATATATATATATATATATATATATAATTTGTCAATGTAAGAGTTAAGGGGGAAAAAATGTGCTTTGTGATTTCTATTTGCCACATGTTTTGAAGCAAGTGCAACTTCGGCCTACTAAATATCCTTATACAATAAGTACGTGGTCAAGTTTCAAGATAGTTAAAACGTTCACGAATATTTCAGACATTTTGAATTTTTTAAATATCTCAACATGTTACAGAGTTGTGAACTTTTCTGTACGCCTCCAGTTGAATGAGCCATCCAAATCTTTTTTTTTTTTTTTTTTTTTTTTTTTATCATTCCAACAAAACCTATGAAAAGATCAGAATATTAGGTTTCATTGAAAATTCAATGACAAAACTGAAAAAGCAAAGTAATAAACAAATAAATAAATAAATAAGTGATACAACTGCGGTGTTTAAAACAAGTGCAAATATCCTGTTTAGACTTTCTCAACATACAGCATTTTTGGTGTAAGTGTAACCATGAGTGACAGACCAAAAAGGTTAATTAAAAAAAAAAAAAAAAAAAAAAAAAATTAAAAACTTTTCTATTAGCTTGATTCGAACTAAAAGATAGGAAAAGATTTCACCTAAATTTCGTACTTTAGTTAATTTAAACAAATCTAATGGTCGTGTCGAAAAACTGTTTGCACCCCTGGATTCAGAAAAAAATCACCCCTTTCATTTGGTACCGAATTTGTAACGCGCCACGTACTTTTTAAAATGACTGAAATGAATCAAAATGAAGTGTTTCCCCCTAAATTTCATACTTTAGTTAATTTTAAAAAATCTAATGGTCGTGTCGAAAAACTGTTTGCACCTCTGGATAAAAAATCTCCCCTTCATTTGGTACCAAATTTGTAACGATAGGACTGATATTTCTAATTTATTTTCCCCTTTTTCTGTTTTTAATCCGTATTCAGCAGGTTTAAGATAGAGAATGTAAGCTAAAAAAATAATAAAAAAGAAAAATTAATCTTACATTGTCTGTTGGTCGCGTGTGTTAGAAATTCCCAATAAAAATGAAACTTTTTTGTGGCCACCTAAATTTCATACTTTAGTTAATTAAAAAAAATCTAACCGTCGTGTCGAAAAACTGTTTGCACCCCTGGATTAAAAAAAATCGCCCCTTTCATTTGGTACCAAATTTGTAACGATAGGACTGATATTTCTAATTTATTTTCCTCTTTTTCCGTTTTTAACCCGAATTCAGCAGAAGGTTTATGAATGTGAAAACAGAATGTGAAAACAGAATTTAAAAATATGCATTAGTTAATAAATTATTTGTAAAGAAAAATTTCCCATAGAATAACATTAGCTTCGGCTTCCGGCGGCGGTGAGTGAAGAAAGCCCTTAAGTATAATGATTGAAAATTTTTAATTTTGAAAAGAACACTCCATCAAAGGGAGAATGTAAAAAAAAAAAAAAAAAAAATCAATCTTCTAAAATTATCCCAGTTTCACATTTGATTTGGTTTTTTAAGGCTAAATATTAAAAAAGGTTAAAAAAAAAAAAAAAAAAAAAAAAAAAAAACAGTTATATTGATTATTATAACCTCAAATTCATTTTGAAATTAAAGTTTTCTTGTCTGTTGAAAAACTTACATACTTTATTATACACCACCCTTTTTTTTTTCAAATAAATTTACTCATCTCCCCCCTCTCCCAATAAGTCGAAATTTTGAATGATATATTCTTATTCTGGTTGCAAGAGAATTTCACTAGTCGTCAAAATGTATAAGCCATCGAATTAAGTCTGTCAGTATGTCTGGCGATAGTATGAAAAATTTCGTTCGAAGTATAACAGAATCGATAAAGGTAAGATTGATAGGAAAAGAATGTACTCAATCTTGTCTTATAAGCGCGATAAGAAAACCCACATTGCTTGTAAAGCAACAAATAATTCTATGTATTGTCTCGGATGTATCAAAATGTACATAAAAATGACTTTATCAGAATAAATGTTTCTCAATTAATCTTTTGCCTCTGAGATTATTTGTTTTTGACATTGTGAAGATATAAATTACTTTGAAAAGAAGAAAATAACATTTTCTTGTATTATATGAATTTAGGTTATGATGAATCCACACTATTAAAAAAAAAAAAAAAAAAAATCTGTTAAGAAACAGAAATATTTTGAAACTTTTTATTTTCTAAATTTTTTTTTCTTTTCTATTTTTGAAAATTTCCGTTTTCTTCAAGTTCAGAAATTATTATAAAATTGCATCTCAATCTACAAGAAGATATTTTTTTTTTTTTTTTTTTTTTTGCTTGTGAAGATATAAAAATGTAATTATTGATAGAATTTATCTGATGGGTATTTTTTTTTTACTATTTTACGTACGGGAAAGTTGGTATCAAAACAGCAACAAATCATTTCGTGCATTAACAAAATATCTCAATTAACAATTAACAACAATTTAACTATTTTTAAGTAATTAAAATTTAAAACTATTAAAAATTAAAAATTTGTATTAAAATAACGCGTTAACATAGTAATAAATATATATAAAACCACTTTAAAACACGTAAAAAATTTTTATTAAAAACTGTTCATAAAGCTTTTCGCTTCAACTTGTAGCATCTTCAGGTAATTTTTTACACAAGCAAAAAGTAGACAGTATTATATATAACAAAGTAACCTGATGCGTTTATAGTAAAAGAAAGTAAGGGGTACACAATATGATGAGTCCATTAGTTGTATGGGGGGTGAGTCCCAGAAGACCGTCTCCAATTGCCCATCTGCGCAGCACTAGTGTGACGTAAAACCCAACCAACCAACCAACCAACCAACCAACCATTAGTTGTATGAATTCAGGAAACAATGTTGAGTTCCAGGAGGGTCACACTAGGGATACATGTCCAAATCCTATAGAAGATACATAATCTTGAAAAAGAAGACTGGAGTTTTCCAACAATAACTTGCAGCGTAGTTACAGTCGGTAACAAAAGTCTCCGAACACTAGCAAAATTTCCTATATATAAAAAAAAAATACACTTAATACAGTTTTGTTAAATAAATCCTTGTCGAATCCTGTTCTTAGTCAGCCTAAGCACATGATTCGCCAAGGATTTATTTAACAAAACATTATTAAGTGTACTTTTTTATATAGGAATTTTTGCTAGTATTCGGAGACTTTTGTTACCGACTGTACATGAATTTAGAAAATAAGGTTGACTTCCAGTAGGGTCACACTAGGGATACATGGCACAAATTCTTGAGGAAGATATATAATTTTGAGAAAAAAGACTGCAGGTTTCCTATAACACCTTGCAGCGTAGTTACGTAGTTAGATGTGTTCATTAATCTTTCAATGTTCCATAAACTCACACACCTTGTAATAATCCATTTCCATAAATAATGCAAGTGATGTTCTTTTCCATTTTATTTATTCACTTCACAAAACATATAGAACACGGATTCACAATAAAAACATAAATAAACATTTAATTAACGCTATATTTTTAAACGGTCAAGCACGACCGACTCCCTTCAGATCACATTTTTAACTACTCAGTAATCATACATCGGCGCGACTAGTAGCGCCGCCTGAGAGGATGCAAAGACAATTCAATTTGCAACATCCTCCCGCCCCGAAAGGTAAGTTAAGTTCAATACAAAATTTTGAACAAATCCAAATCAAATCCAATTCAAGAATTACAACCAATAAAAAAATCACAGTACATAAATAATAAATTTCACAACCACAAAATACTGAAAATAGAAATTATATCAAATACAAAAATCAATGTTACCTGGATACAATTGAAAAATGAAAACAATATTAATATTACCTTACAGGTGAACAGTTGGTTTAATTAAGGTAAGTCCCCTTGGACTTCCAAGTTACAAAGAAGTTGAATGGGTCTCTTTAATATTCCTGATGAAGTTTTTAAGGTTACAGATCTTACCTTATTGTCACGTCCTACATGTGTCTCGATTATTTTTCCTAACCTCCAAATTTGTCTTGGGGCCTTGTCATCACCTATTAGGACTATATCACCGATATTAAAATTAGAAATTGGATTAACAGGTTTTACAACATTAGCATTTCTCAACTGCAAAATATATTCAAATTTCCAGCGCTTCCAGAATTCGTTAAGAAGTCTCTCACGATACAAGTATCGTTTAATTAACAATTTTTGAGAGATAGATTGACTTGCTATCACTAAACGGCCACTTTGTGGTGGCAATGCAGTTGACCTTTTTCCTATTAAGAAGTGGGCTGGGGTGAGAGGGAATGGCTCTACAGGGTCATTGTATACATAAGTTAAAGGTCGAGAGTTAATAATAGATTCAATTTCTGCAAGTATAGTTTGCAGTTCTTCAAATGTTACCAATGCCCTACCAAGAATTTTCCTCAAAATGACCTTTGTCATACGAACCATTCGCTCCCAATAACCCCCCCACCATGAGGCTCTTTCTACTATATAATTCCATTTGATACCCTTATTACCAAAATAGTTCTGTATTTCAAAGTTCTTGATGTTCGTATAAAGTTTCTTTAGTTACTTTTCACTACTTTTAAAAGTCAGAGCGTTATCGGAATTCACAACCTTGCACATACCTCTTCTGGAGATGAAACGTCTGAATGCAAGTAGAAAATGTTCAGAACTGAGACTGGAGACTATTTCCAAGTGCACTGCTCGAGTGACTGCACACGTGAATAATGCAATGTAAGATTTGTTGTTGTCTCTTGTGAATAAGGGTCCAGCAAAATCGATTCCGACGACTTCAAAAGGTTGAGCCTCACTAGTTCTTGCTATGGGTAGCGGAGCTGTTATTTGCTGTCCTTGTTTGGCCTTAAACCTTCTGCATAGAAAACATTTGTTCAAGCAGGATTTCACAGCTTGCCTGACCTTAATGTTCCAAAAACGTTCTCTTAATTGAGTGAGTGTGTCAGATATACCAGAATAACCTAAATTTTCGTGTTCCTTCATGATCAAAAGATTAGTAAATCGAGCCTTGTTCGGCAAAATAATTAGATGCTTAGATTCATCAGAAAAATTAGAGCCTTGAATTCTTCCCTTTAATACTATTAGACCTTCTGTTGTCAAAATGGGATTCAAATTATATAACTTAGAATCAGGAGAAACTGAATTTTTTGCCTTTAATGTAGTATATTCTTTGTTAAATTCACTTTGCTGCACAAATAGAAGCCAATAATTTTCTGCTGCAGATATTTCATTTGCTGTCAGCGCCCCTGAACGTTTTTCAGACCTAGATTTGATGTTATTTAGAAATCTAAAAACATAGGCGGTTGTTCTCAAAACTCTATTCAAACTACTGTAATTCTCCAGATTTAATAATGGCATTGGAACTTCTACGTTAACCTGAAGTGTTGTAACTCCATGTCTTTCTTCAACCACGCTGTCCATGTCACAGGAAAATTCCATTAGAGTGTCATATGGTATACTTAATTCTGACAACCAAGCTGGTCCTTGACTCCATACTTTATCATTCATTAAGGAATTTGCTTTCACACCTCTCGTGAATTTATCCGCCGGATTGACCTTGCCTTTGCAAAAGTGCCATTTTTCAGGATCAGTTTTTTCCCTGATTTCTATCACTCGGTTTTTCACAAATTGCTTATAATCGTTAGCTGAATTTTTTATCCAATGAAGGCAAATCTGAGAGTCAGTCCAATAAAAAATATTTCTGGGGTCGAGCATAGGAACAACAGATTTGAGATATGATCCCAATCTTGCTGAGACTAAAGTGCCAAGTAATTCAAGTCTCGGTAATGTAATCTTCTTCAAAGGGGCTAGTCGAGACTTAGAAATTATAAAACTTGTTTTGCATTCTTCAGAATTCGTAAATCGAAAATAAGCCACTGAACCATAACATTTTGGGCTAGCATCGGAAAATATGTGTACCTCTACTGAGTTCCAGCAGAGTTCGTTAAAATACAGCCTAGGAATTCCAGTGAACTTCAAATTTTTAGCTTCATTTAGCCATTCTAAAAACAACATTTCAATTTCATGTGGAACAGGTTCGTCCCACTGTTTACCATTTTCCCATACTGATTGTAATATAATTTTTATGCGAATCAAAAATGGATTCATGATCCCCAATGGATCAAATAACATTCCGCAAACAGCCAAAATATATCGCTTTGTTATAAATCTGTCCTCCGGTAATTTGTTAAATTGTGAAGTGTCAATCAGTAATTCGTCATTCGTATTGTTCCAAATAATCCCTAATACTTTTAGTTCAACATTGGATTCCTCCGGATCTTCTCGACATTCGAAATTGTCTGTCTTCCATAACTGATTAAGATTAGAAGAATTAGAAATCCAAGCCCTGAGATTCATGCTAGCTTCATTTAAAATATACATCATTTCTTTAGACAATTGAAATGCCTTGTTCACATCATCAGTGCCAGAGATGAGATCATCCACGTAGAGAGATCTTAATATTTCTGTTGCTTCCGGGTAGTCATTCTCAAATTTTTTCAAATGAAGCCTGATTGTTGCCGATAATAGAAAAGGGGAACATTTCACCCCAAAGGGAACTCTGCAGAATTGTAATGTCCTAATTCGTTTAGCAGCATCGGAATGGAGATCGGGCCCCTCCCCATCATTCCACAAAAATTTCAAAAAATTCCTATCCTCATCCGCGATTCCTACTTCTAGAAAAGCTCGTTGAATGTCTGCGCAAAACGCTACAGGGTGTAACCTAAACCTCAAAATTATCCTGAGTAAATCTGGATTTAAATTAGGACCGCTCTCTAAACAATCGTTAAGAGATAATTCATCCCTGCCCTTACATGAACCGTCAAAAACTATCCTAACCTTAGAACTTTTCTTTTGTTCGCGTACTATTGCATGATGCGGCATGTAATAGCCTGTACCCGTATTTTCATTTAAATCCGACGCTACTTCCTCTATGATGCCCTCCTTTAAATGTTCCTCAATAATTTCCTTATATTTAAAATATAAGTCCGGATTCCTACCAAAAACAGTGTTCAAATGAGACAAGCGTCGTCTTGCTATCTCATAATTACTGTCCAATTCCTTAACATTATTTTTCCACAACAATCGCGTTTCATATCTTTTATTCCTATAAATAGTGGTTTGCCTAAATAACTCTAAAATTTCATCATCTGATTTAGAATGTTCCTTGTCTGGATTAATTCCAATTGCCTCTAATTCCCATAAATTTTTAACCCTTTGATGGTCCAATTCCTCCTTAACAACGTGTAAATGATTAACGCGCACTTTCTGACAATTCTTAAGTGCTTTAGGGTCCCTTTCCTTTCCTTGTATCACAAATCCAAATAAGGTATTTGTTGCCATTAATCGTTTAGAAATTCTCACGTTCCTTTCTCCAAGAATTTCCCCAATGTAATCCGATCCAATAAGTACATGAATTTTACTTAAATTACCCTTATCTGCCAATTCAATGCCCTTTTCTAGTGCGATATTACGCACCCATTGTGAAGGAATTTTAATTTCCCCAAATGTAATTGAATCAATAGCCACAGCCCTTAATTTAATTTTCCTATTAGTTTCTCTTACATTATGTAATACTATTTCTACAATATCATAAGTTTTCCTTTCAGTATTCTCATTTCCAAAAGTATAAATTAAAAGGGTTTCCTTCCCGATTGGTTTTAATCCCAATAAATTGCACACTTCGCGCAATACAAATGTCCTAGAACTTCCATTGTCAATAAGACACCTCAATAAATGGCATTTGGCCCGAATATTAAATACACTTGCCGTTACAGTCTGCAACAACACCGAATCATTCGGCGTGTCCTCAAGCTCTTTATTCTTATTACAAAGCAAATTTAAAGAACTTTCTGACTGTATTTGTTTTTTATCCTCAACTGAGCGGGATTCATTTCTTTCTGTATTACATATTAATGAGTTATGCCAGGGAGACGTGCAATACTTGCACTTATGATCCTTACGAGAACAAAATTTACTCAAATGATTTGAAAAACATATAAAACATAATCCCTTGGCCATTAGAGCCCTTTTCTTATCATAAACATTTAAAGAACAATCATGATTCATATGTGCCGAGGAACAAAACAAACAGCCCTGAACTCCTGTATTTTGAGAAAACGAACTCGTATTTCTTTTGTTATTAAATTTAGGCCTATTATTATCATAAGAATACTTATTATGATAACCAGATAAATTTCTTTCCGCCTGAGTCGCTAAAACGGAAGCTGATGATTTAGGGGGATGATATTCGCTCCTTTTAGAATTTAAGTAAGGTTTATTGTGGCCTGCCATTTTGTTACGAAAATTATTTTCATTTGCGCTATTATTTCTGGGATTCGCTAAAATTATCGATGCTTCTCGTATTTCTAATTCTTTACGTATAAAATCAACTAATTTAGAAATATCAAACAATTCATCTGAATTACGCTGTCTATTATAACTTAAATTTAATTCTTCCGGTAGTTTTTGTAATATTACAGGGCATAACAGATTACTGTAAGTGCCTGTTGCTACATTTAATGATTGTAATGAACGAATTTGTACTTCAATCGCGTCGTACATTCTCCTTAATTCAGTAACATTCGCGCATGATTTCACCGGCTCTATTAATAGTAACTTATGCATGTGGGACGATATAATTACGTCACTTCGTCCAAAACGTTCTTTAAGTAATTGTATTGATTCATCGTAATTAGATTCTGTCAATGAAAACCCAGATACAGCGCTCAAGGCGACACCTCCTAAGAAAGATTTCAAATACGTAAATTTTTCAATTTTGCTTAAAGAATTATTATTATGTATCGCTACCTCGAAAGAGTTCCAGAAGTCCAACCATGAACTACAGTCACCAAGAAAATGTACAACTTGCAATTTCGGAAGTTTAACTGTACTTCTGGTTTCAGTTCTAACTGTTAGATTTTCTGAACCAATTCCTGTTTGATCACTTGATCTAGCGATCTGAATAACACCAGGCAACGGCCTGTCATTTAAATTATCCACTAGCCTTTCTAATTTTGTTTTTACATCGATCCCATTTTCCATGTATTCCTCACAGCCTGCTACATCCTCAGCTATATCTTTAACTTTAATTTTCGTTAGTATTTCATAATCGATGTTTACGAGTTCCGCTTGTTTGTCCACGAGCTGAGCCTTTAATCTAAGAAGCTCCTCAATTTTCATTAATTTCGTGTACTCCTCCGTAATTTCGGAGTTCAGGATTGTTTCTATTTTCCCCAAATATTTCGTAAATGAGGTTCTTAAACCTCTTCTTTTTTCCTTCAATCTTTCTAGATCCATTTTAAACCCAATATCATAACAAGAGAACAAAAATAAAAATTATGAAACCTTCTAATTGCTTAATAATAACCCCTATCCATATATTTATTAAATAAAAATAAACATGTATTATCTATATATCAAAAAATGTAAACATCATCTATCATCTTTAAATATCATTTAAGAACAAAAAAATAAATATCGTTAAAACAGAAGTAAATCAATTTAAAATAGCCTTTAATGAAACCAAAACTAAATAAATAATTTTGTATTAAACCGGAAGTAACTCTATTTTAATAGCATTGCAAGAAACAAAAAATAATTAAATAATATTCCATTAAAAAAAAACAATTTCGTTTTCAAAGAAACAAAAAGAAACACCTT